>CAJHNH020002260.1:0-7500 GCA_905116865.2 Candidula unifasciata | reverse complement strand
ACAGACCCTGTGCTATCAGTGACAGACAAATAACAGAAAAAGAGACCAGAAAAATTACAACGGAAATGCGATACTTACATAGGGCTCTCAATATAACGAAAAGATCAGGAATGATCAAATCCGGAGGAGAATATGGGTGGCGCATTACAACTCTGCATTTCATTAGAAGACAACAGGTGAAATGGTTTGCTCATGTGACGCGATGAGATGTTCTTTAATTTTTATATCTTTCAGTGTCTCGTTTTTTTTTAAAAATTTGTTGTACATGCTGTTCTGGGAATCTGTCTATAATCATTTCAGTTTAAACTCCTATTTTGTCTTTCTTAAGTCCAGGGCTTACACCAGAATGTTGACATATGGAAGATACATACCCTCAAACCTTTGACAATGACTCCGTGTCAGGGCTTAACTATCGACTTTTAATGCCATTTAGTCAACATAATGCACCCATAACAACTACCAACGAAGTCGCTACACATGAAAAGCTCTGATGTAAAAACAAGAGGTCGCCCTATGAAAATATGGATTGACGATATTAAAGAGCATCTATATCGACAAGGAATGCAATAGAAATGACCTAAAGCAGTGGATCAGAAACTGTTTCTCCCCACAACACTTAGCGGCAGGAGTGGAAATTGATGATGATGAATCAACGTAAAAGCATGTTGAGGCATGACATGTTAAAGTTCTAAACAGTCTTGAGATGAGAGCGACGTTCCGTAAAACACCTGCTACACAATGATCTCTGTGCTCTCTAACACCTACGTCTTTCAACTGGTTCTGCACCACGTGGTGGTCACGTGATTTATAGCAACTTAGATGTTGTGAGGGCCCTGGGGAAGCGAGTGAAGAGTTTCGGAGGCACAAATAGATCATTACGGTCTCAGGAAAATGGCGCGGCCGGAAGTTACAGGAGGATCTGGCCGACGCTCAGCACTCAAGGGAAAGGCGAGACGGATGTACAGACAGTTACTGATGCCATCGGAACTGGAACTCTTCGCTTGCTGTTGAAGATGGGGACGGCACGCTTATGGGAGTGTCCCGAGTGCTAGGATGTCAATTCTGAATTTAGCATTCAACACATGAGTGCTCATCAATATCTGCGACTTTCTCTTCTGCGATCGGCGTTAATGAATTAGGCATGGCTGAAGCTATTGGTAATTCCAAGACGTCGGCTACGATCCTAGTTGCAGGCGATTGGGCAGCAAACAGCGTTGCGTTGGATTCGACAATGGTATCTAGAGCCGATGGTTCGGGAAGCATTGACAAAATACTGCATTCTTCTTCTTGATGTCCTCTTTTAGCGTTTCGGGCGTCGAGGGAGATATCAGGTCGTGCTTCGTGCTCTTCCGACTGTCTCGACCATAGACACATTGTAGTGCTGTAAGTTTCTCTGATGTTATAGGCAAAGTAAAATTTTCAAAATTTAAACACTATAAATGGTGGTGTAAAGGATGTTGTATGAATGTGGGAAAGCTCGCTCTCCTACGAGATACTCCTGGCCAAATTATGAGGAACATGAACCAAGAGGGCAAAATCAGGAATATAATGGCAGGAAAAATACAATCGGACATCAGAGAGGATCGAGCGGTCTGAGTGAAAAAATGGCTTAGCCAGAGAACTGGTGCAAATGCCAGAACATTCGCCACGGAAGTGGCACAAATAAACCAACCCACAAATATAACCAGAGACTGCTGGCGGCTTCAGCTGGCTAGCAGCAGGTTGAACATGGTCAATTGTTTTTTAATATGGTCTTGGACTTGGATGTTATCTTCCCATCTTGCTCTACGTCCCTCTCCTCATTTGGTAAGCATTGCCGAGTGAAATAACAACCATCCCAAACTAATCTCTTCTTCTTCTTCTGTTGTGTTTTCTCTGATGGAGCATAGGCCCTCAACCAACTCACGCCAAGTCGCTCTATCCTTCACTATCGCATGCAGATCTGCCCATGTCCAACCCATCTTTTTAACCTCACCTTCTAGCTCCCTTCTCAGTATGTTTTTGGCTTTCCTTTATTTATACGCCCCTGTGGGTTCCAGTTCAAATACATTCAAGTTAAATTGTTCTCAGATTTTTTCAACATGTGTCCTATCCAACGCCGTCTTTTCTTCGCATCTTGGCCCCCTGGAACTTGTCGAGTTCTCCCTCAAAGCTTTACATTTGTGATTCTATCATACCATATAATCTCATCTATTCTGCTGCAGGCACAAGTTAATTAATGTTTGTAGTCTTTTTGTCGGCTCTGTGGATAAGTCGATGCGAACGCTTCGTAATGCCGGGATGCCGGGTTCGATCCTAACTGCGGGCCATGCGCCTTGCGTTGGTTTCGACAGTGGTATCAAGAAAGCCGACCGTCCAGAGGCAATGGCAAACTACTGGACGTAAATCTGCCTAGAAAAACCAACGGGGTTGGTTCTGCAACGTCCTGTAAAGGATACGCAACTAACCTAAACTTAGTCTTTTAGTAATTGCCTTAGTTGTTCTCCATGTTTCAGCCCTATACAACAGTACTCATTTGACATAAGAATTGAAAGTTTTAAGTTTAGTGTTAGTTTTAATTAGTTTTGACCTCCACAAAATTCCGAGTGCTATGAAAGCTCCTCTTGTCTTTTGTGTTCGTATCTTAATATCTCTATCAGCTCCTCCATCTTTATGTACATTACTGCCTATATAGGTGTACGACTCCACGTCTTGGAGTAAACAGTAGTAAAGATCTCTCTCCACGCCTTAGGCGCATCGGGTATAGGGAAAGAGCGTCCCGTATTTAACAGACCAATCGGCGCTGGATGGGTAATGTGGTCAGCATTACACCGGCCGTCTTTACTTCCCCAGGACAGCCATCCTGGTACCCATGTTAGGCTGGGTCGACCTGCGACGTCTTATACCATGATAAAAATTCACGCAGCCAGCTGTGGGTTTTGATCGCGGTATGTTGGATTACGAGTCGGACTCGCAACGCCTAAGCACGTCTTGGAGTGGGGTACCATAAACTGAAATTAGAAACTAACTTTTTATTTCTAATAAACATATATTGGAATTATAGAGACTTGGCACAGGCAGGCAGGCAGGCAGGCAGACAGACAGACAGATCAATAGACCTTCAGACAGTCAGGCAGACAGATCAATAGACCTTCAGTCAGGCAGACAGATCAATAGACCTTCAGTCAGGCAGGCAGACAGATCAATAGACCTTCAGACAGTCAGGCAGACAGATCAATAGACCTTCAGACAGGCAGGCAGACAGATCAATAGACCTTCAGACAGTCAGGCAGGCAGACAGATCAATAGACCTTCAGACAGTCAGGCAGGCAGGCAGACAGATCAATAGACCTTCAGACAGTCAGGCAGGCAGACAGATCAATAGACCTTCAGACAGGCAGGCAGACAGATCAATAGACCATCAGACAGGCAGGCAGACAGATCAATAGACCTTCAGACAGTCAGGCAGGCAGGCAGACAGATCAATAGACCTTCAGACAGTCAGGCAGACAGATCAATAGACCTTCAGACAGTCAGGCAGACAGATCAATAGACTTTCAGACAGTCAGGCAGACAGATCAAAAGACCTTCAGACAGGCAGGCAGACAGATCAATAGACCTTCAGACAGTCAGGCAGGCAGGTAGACAGAACAATAGACAGTCAGACAGTCAGGCAGACAGATCAATAGACAGTCAGACAGTCAGGCAGGCAGGCCGGCAGATCAATAGACCTTCAGACAGTCAGGCAGGCAGGCAGACAGATCAATAGACAGTCAGACAGTCAGGCAGACAGATCAATAGACCTTCAGACAGTCAGGCAGACAGATCAATAGACCTTCAGACAGTCAGGCAGGCAGGCAGACAGATCAATAGACCTTCAGACAGTCAGGCAGACAGATCAATAGACCTTCAGACAGTCAGGCAGGCAGATCAATAGACAGTCAGGCAGGCAGGCAGATCAATAGACAGTTAGACAGTCAGACAGTCAGGCAGGCAGATCAATAGACAGTCAGACAGTCAGGCAGGCAGGCAGATCAATAGACAGTCACAGTCAGACAGTCAGGCAGGCAGATCAATAGACAGTCAGACAGTCAGGCAGTCAGACAGACAGACCAATAGACAGTCAGACAGTCAGGCAGGCAGGCAGGCAGATCAATAGACAGTCAGACAGTCAGACAGTCAGGCAGGCAGATCAATAGACAGTCAGACAGTCAGGCAGTCAGACAGACAGACCAATAGACAGTCAGACAGTCAGACAGACAGACCAATAGACAGTCAGGCAGGCAGGCAGGCAGATCAATAGACAGTCAGACAGTCAGACAGACAGACCAATAGACAGTCAGACATTCAGACAGTCAGGCAGGCAGGCAGGCAGATCAATAGACAGGCAGTCAGACAGACGGAGACACACAAAGAAAGATAGGCAGAGAGAACAGGCACACAACTAGCTAGTTTGGGCGGTCTAGCAAACAGATGGACGGACTCGAACACACACATACACACATATATATCTATATACACACACATACACACACATACACACACATATATATATACACACACATACACACACATACACACACATATATATACACATATATACACACACATACACATACAAACACATACACACACAAACACACACACATACACACACACATACACACACATATACACACATATACACACATACACACATATACACACATACACACACATATACACACACACATACACACACACGAACACACACATACACACCAACACACACATACACACACACACCAACACACACATACACACCAACACACACACACACATATACACACATTCATTCATTATCCTGTGATACCATTGTATGTCACATAGGGTTTGCTGTCTATTCCCCCATTTCCTTCTATCCTGTGCAATCATGTCGATTTCATGGATCGAATCTAGTCCAGCAGCTTTGGCCTCTCTCGTCAACGTTCATCTTAGGGTTTCCCTTGGGCGTCCTCTACTCCTTTATCCGTTTATTTCCCATTTTAGCGCCTGTGTGGTGATTCTCTGCTGGTTTCTTCTCAACGTGTATCCGATGTAGCGCCATCTTCTCTGTACAAGTTACACATTGTGAGGGCCCTTTGGGAACGAGTCAACAGGGCGGAGGTGCAGACAGATCATTACGGTCTAAGAGAATGGCCCTGCGAGAAGTTACCAGGGGATCTAGCCGACGCTCAACACTCAGGAGAAGGATGAGACGGATGTACAATTAGACGGTTACTGGGACCATCGGAATTGGAATTCTTCGCTTGCTACTGAAGATGGGTAATGAGCACTTATGGGAGTGTCCTGAGTGCTGTGATGTCAATTCTTAATTCAACATTCATCTTCTCTGTCTTATAACTATTTATACTAGAAGTGCCCAGATATGTCTCTTAATTATTCACTTCTTTTAAATTCATCCCAGTCTGTTTACCTCTTTTTTTTCTCAGTCATTTGTTTATATATATATAAAATAATATTGAGAGAGAGAGAGAGAGAGAGAGAGAGAGAGAGAGAGCGAGAGGGGGAGAGAGAGGGGAGAGAGTGAGAGAGCGAGAGAGAGAGAGAGAAAGAGAGAGCGAGAGAGCGAGAGAGAGAGAAAGGAGAGAAAGGAGAGAAAGCGAGAGCGAGATTGAGGGGGAGAGAGAAAGAAATGGAGAGAGGGGAGAGAGAGGGGGGAGAGTGTGAGAGCATGAGAGAGAGGGGGAGAGCGAGAAAGAGAGAGAGAGAGGGAGACGAGAGAGAGAGAGAGAGAGGGAGAGAGAGAGAGAGGGGGAGAGAAAGAGAGAGAGAGGTGAAGAGTGGGCGATCTAAATTTAAATGTGTTTTTCCTCTTCAAACAAGCAAGCAGCTGGAGTGTAGAGTGTAGGACATCTACTAGACTACGACTTGTGAGATAGGATTGCTCATTTCTTTCCACGACACCCTTGTTTTCCCCTGATATTTTCCACATAATTATCTACACTGACTGACTGATTTTCTACCCCACCAGGATATCACACAAGCGATAAACACCTGATGACACAAAGTGCCACCATGTGGATGAGGATCACCGTGGAGAGGTCCCAGAAACCGCGTTCAGACAATTAGCTGTATTTATGGCCTGCCTATATTGCGGCCCTCGGCAAAAGCCAGGGTGGGGCTTCAAATAACAAAAAATTCCATCCTAAAAAGGACGAAACTGGATAATTTGACGCATATTATTATCGACACTATTTCGAACCGATTTTTTCAGGCTCGGTAACCTGTGGGCCGTGCTGGGGGAGGTGTGCTTATTAGGGCAGCCCGGGGGGGGGGGGGGGGGCTGACCTAAGGTACAGGTAGAGCTAGTCATCTTCCTAGTAAAACACGCTCAGGTGTGACAATATAAACGTTGCGGCAAGAAAATCTTCGTCAGCATTTGTTGACTGTTTGCTGCTAGGCATTATAACCTTCAGTAATTTGACTTTGCTTCTTGATCGGTTATACTTTGACACCATTATCGAAATCAGCACCAAGCTGTCTTCTGCCAGAACGCATGCAGCTGAATTGAGCTTGGTATGTCGGAATTTGGAAACGATGTTTTTAAACCTTAAATTACCTATTAAAGGATAACAGGGAATCACAAAACATAAGACAGGTGTTATAAAATGATAAAGGACATGTGTTATTACATGACATAAGACTAGCGTCCACGCGTGACAAAAGACAGGTGTTATTATTTGACATAAGACAGGTGTTATTACATGAAATAGGACAGTTGCCATTACATGACATAAGATAGGTGTTTTTATACGCCATATGACAGGTGTTATTACATGTCATAAGACAGGTGTTATTACGTGACATAAAACAGGTGCCATCGTGTGACATAAAACAGGTGTTATTACATGTCATAAGACAGGTGTTATTACGCAACATAAAACAGGTGCCATCGTGTGACATAAAACAGGTGTTATTACATGTCATAAGACAGGTGTTATTACGTGACATAAAACAGGTGCCATCGTGTGACATAAAACAGGTGTTATTGCATGAAATAAGACAGTTGCCAATACATGACATAAGACAGGTGTTTTTAAATGCCATATGACAGGTGTTATTATAGGCCATAATACAGGTGTTATTACATGACGTAAGACAGGTGTAGTTACACTAGATAAGATAGGTATTGGTATATGACATAAGACAAGTGTTATTACAACAAAGCATAGGACAGAAAATGTAACATGACCCAAGACGTGTATTATTACGAAACGTAAGACAATATATTATGGCATAACTCAAGAAGTTTATTATCATATTACGCGAGACGTGTGTTATTACACAACACAGGACACGTCCTATTACATAACACGTCTTATTACATAACACGTCTTATTACACAACACAAGACGTGTCTTATTACAAGACATAAGACAGTTTTTACACTGTACTCACCTGTGATGGTGTCTGAATGGCACCTAATCCCTGAATCAACTTACAAAATTCGTCGAATGCAAAATTGCATGTTGTTCAAAA
>CAJHNH020002259.1:45000-112500 GCA_905116865.2 Candidula unifasciata | reverse complement strand
TAGATAGATAGATAGATAGATAGATAGATAGATAGATAGATAGATAGATAGATAGATAGATAGATAGATAGATGATAGATAGATAGATAGATAGATAGATAGATAGATAGATAGATAGATAGATAGATAATAGATAGATAGATAGATAGATAGATAGATAGATAGATAGATAGATATAGATAGATAGATAGATAGATAGATAGATAGATAGATAGATAGATAGATAGATAGATAGATAGATAGATAGATAGATAGATAGATAGATAGATAGATAGATAGATAGATAGATAGATAGATAGATAGATAGATAGATAGATAGATAGATAGATAGATAGATAGATAGATAGATAGATAGATAGATAGATAGATAGATAGATAGATAGATAGATAGATAGATAGATAGATAGATAGATAGATAGATAGATAGATAGATAGATAGATAGATAGATAGATAGATAGATAGATAGATAGATAGATAGATAGATAGATAGATAGATAGATAGATAGAGATAGATAGATAGATAGATAGATAGATAGATAGATAGATAGATAGATAGATAGATAGATAGATAGATAGATAGATAGATAGATAGATAGATAGATAGATAGATAGATAGATAGATAGATAGATAGATAGATAGATAGATAGATAGATAGATAGATAGATAGATAGATAGATAGATAGATAGATAGATAGATAGATAGATAGATAGATAGATAGATAGATAGATAGATAGATAGATAGATAGATAGATAGATAGATAGATAGATAGATAGATAGATAGATAGATAGATAGATAGATAGATAGATAGATAGATAGATAGATAGATAGATAGATAGATAGATAGATAGATAGATAGATAGATAGATAGATAGATAGAACGAACGAACGAACGAACAAACTTTTTTTTTAAAGGGTTAAGAATTGGGCACGCAGGCCCGTCTAACATTCTGCCCTTCGAGGTCTCCCTCTATTCTTACATCATTTCATTCACACATCAAGTAATATAAAAAGTTAGCAATAGCATCAAAATAATCAATACAAGCACTGGAATGTGCACATTTCTAACTACAGTAAAACGTATTAGTTGTAACAAATCTAAGGGAAATGAGCGCTATTTTTCACATATGTTTTATCTTCTATGGGGGCATATAATGGGTGCTCAGATAATATTCGAACAGTTTCCGATTGTATGTATATGGACTAGTGGTATTTTTGATTTGCTGTGGTAGATAGTTCCACAATTGAGCTGCGAAATATGACAAACTTGTTTTATAAAGGTCTATCCTAGGTTTAGTGATGTGTAATATGTTTAGACGCTTATTATGCCGTTCATTATATTTGAACAACGGCCATAAGTAACATGGAGCCTTTTGAGATAATATTTTGTAAGTATATTTTGCCTTATTGAAATGTAGACGTTCACGAAGAGGTAATAGTCTAAGACCTTTATATGTTTCGGAGCTCAGTGTTCCATGATTGTTACTAATTAAGCGAATGGCGCGATTTTGCAGTGATGTGAGTCGCTTGATAACAGAGCTGGAACAGCCATCCCATATTGTAGAGCAATAGTCTACATGTGTCTGGATGTGAGAAATATAGAATATCTTTCTTGTGTGTTCATCAAGAAAGTTTTTAATTTTTGCAAGCTGGTAAACCTTTTTAGCTGTTTGCTTCACAAGTGCTTGTACGTGTGAGTTGAAGGTCAGATTTGCATCAATTACCAACCCCAGTGTCTTGTGCTCAGTTACATTTTCTACTTGAGTGCACCCAATGTAGAGTTGAAGCTTTCTCTGAGAATTTAAACTGTATAGTTTTTGCCTGGTCGTTATTAGCATAGATTTGGTTTTATTAATGTTTATTTGCATACGGTTTGCACTGCTCCATCGGACTACATTATTTAATTTTTGTTGTAATGAGGACTCTAGTAAATTACATGTTTGAGCATTTGCATAGATGGTACAGTCGTCTGCGAATAAATCGCAGGACGACGACAGACATAAAGGAAGGTCATTTATGTAGATATTGAATAACAGAGGACCGAGAATCGAGCCTTGAGGTACCCCAGTATTTAATTCAGTGGCTTGCGATAGTGATTTATTATAACAGATCATTTGTTTTCTATTTAAGGGGGTAGTTCTAGCAGAGAATCTCGAAAAAATGTGATTTTTGAATTTCGAAACAAATTTGGTATCAAATTAAAGATTAATCAATGTCCTACACGTTTCTGTATACATTTTTAGAATCGGATAAGTAGTATCCGAGTTATGATGGCTCAAAGATGGTCAGGTCTTTCTGGTTTTGGAAGAAAAAAAATCAGAAATTTGTGTTTTCACACATACACATGTATTTAGCGACAATGCAAGCCTCCCTAACAGTTTTTCTTACAATGAACGATCCTTGTACGGAACAATCAAAATGGCTGCCTTTGTAGAAGCGTGTTTTACATTTTGTTTGGTCTGAAATAATTTGTACAAGTGATATTCTAAGCAATGTCAAGTGATAAAAAGTATTGTAAACATTCAATGAAGTTAAAGTTTCTTTGGAATAGATTTATAAGGGCTACAAAGAGATGCAGAGAATTAGTTTTATATCATACTATTGAGAACGACAAACATGTAAACATAAAACATAACATTGACATTCCTACAAGTAATCTGTGGATATGTTAATTGTAATGTTGTAGTAATAATAATAGTAGAACCAGTACCAAAGTGCCACGCCCACTCACAGTCGGTCATCAATAAAAATCAACGACCTGTATGGCATTGATGATGATCCGGATACAGATTTAGAAGAATGTGATAAGGCAAATACTTATCCTAAATGTGACAGTACTGACAGGGAAGGGTACAGGATTGCTGACCTGGAAATTCTATGTCCACCAGATTCATCACAGCTGGTTTTGTGTCTTTTGTTACAACCAAGTCAGACTTACTGACAATGAAAGACAAGGACTTGGTAGTCACTTTGAATTTGTATGCAGCAACCACAATTGTAAAAGACAGACCATTTATCATTCCAACTGTCAAATAAGTGGTCAACTACAGCAGCAGCTTACAAGTACACTCAGTCAACAAGCAAGCTGTTTTCGCTATGTGCTGTGCACGAAGTGACTGTTCGGACTTGCAAACATTTCGGGGAATAATGAATTTTTCTGCCGCCTGTCCTGAAGTACACACATGAACTAATAAATGAAGGATATAAAGTGCTTGGAGATGGTGACACAGACAGCTTCAAAACAGTTTTTGATTCAAAGCCATACAGTGACACGCCTGTTATGAAGATAGAATGTGTCGGGCACGTGCAAAAAAGAAATAGGTACCCGACTACGCAATATAAATAATTTTGTGGGGAAGGGAAAGAACCTGTCCGATAGGAAGAATATTGGTGGAAATGAAAGGCTTACGGACACACAAAGTGACTCTATTCAGAAATATTATGGGAATGCAATCAGAGGTACTAAAATGACTTAAAAGAAATGCGAGAAGCTGTTTGGACAATATATTTTCACAAACTCTCCACGGATCAAAAGCCTGTTCACATCTCTGCTAATTATTTGGTGCCCAAATAACATCGCTATTGCTACCAACACAGAACAGGATTATAAACATAAAAATTCCCTGCCTGCAGCAGTTATGGATGTTATCAAGCCAGTTTTCATAGATCTCTCAACCCTACCTGTTGAGAAAATTTCTAGATGGCTACACCCAGAACGCTAACGAATTAATCAACAGCACAGTTTGGCAACATTGCCCCAAACACAAATACCATGGATAAGTAGCTGTTATATTGCAGTTGGCATTTCAGTACTCATTTTCAATGATGGAGCAAAAACCCTAGAAGTGCCCGTTGTGGCAATGCAACTATTATGTGGATGTTTCACGTCAGAATTGTTCATCTCTACTGACACGTTACGGCTGAAAAACTCTCAGAAGAAAGCAACAGAAGCATCATTGGAAGCGAGAAGTGCAAGGAGGGGGAAGCTACTTGGAATAAAGGAGGTACAAGATCAATCCGAAGGCTACCCTTATTTGACAGGGAGTCACTGAGGTAAAAATTCAGAAAATGTTAACAAAAAAAAATTAATGCGCCGTTTGTTGTAAAATTTGACATTTTTTTTCACTTATCCTGGTATAACTTTCTCAGATTTTAACTAATCTGCATTAAATTTGCCTGCTTGTTCACATTATAATCTGGCTGTAGCCTATTCTAAGGGAATTTTAATATCATGATTGCATGGTAAACCTTTTTATGTTAATGTTTTCACGTTGTGATTTGTAGATTTTTTAACCAACCCCATGTGTCTTGTGAAAAGAGCATTTTTCTAAATTTCAGGTAGCATTACATAAAATCTTTTAAATGTGTACTGTTTTTCCATAGTCCCCCCCGGGCCCATACTCACACCATTTTTGTATGTGCAGTTTAATTTTGGAAGGATTTTGGCTGCATAGATTTCCCAAAACTAATTCCAAAGTAACATCTATGTTTTTTGCATATTTAAAAAATAATTTTTCACTTAAAAAATTATTATCTCACATGTATATATTCATTTACAAGATGATACAGTTTTCTGCGAATATATCGAAGGCCTTACCAAATGGGTCATTTATGTCTGATATTGAATAACAGAGTCCCATCTTAAAATTGAGCCTTGAGGTATGATATTTTTTTTCCATAGTCCACTGATTGTAAACTGCTATTACTTGTTTTTTAACAAAAGGAGTTTATTAACTGTAATAGTCTTGGGTTGAATTTCATTGTTTCTAATTTTCTTATAAGAATGTTACGGTCTATCATATCAACAGCTTTCTTAAAGTCTATAAACACCCCGCCACATATTTTATCATCATTAACATTCTGGTGCCATTTTTCAATTATGTTAGTTAAAGCAGTATGGCAAGAATAGTTTGGTCGAAAACCTGATTGGTTATCCACTATAAGTTTGTTGTGATCTAAGTGCTGAAAAGTTACATTATGAATATGTTTCTCTAGTGGTTTCGATAGTGATGATAACAGGGAGATTGGTCTATAGTTACAGGGAATACTACTGTCTAAGGAACCGAATTTTAGATGTGGATACACTTTGGCAATCTTAAATGCAGATGGGAAGTAGCCTTTGACAAGACATTGGTTGTAAATAAAGGTCATTGACTCACAAATAACTGGGGCAGCACTACGAAGGATCCTATTGCTGATTCCGTCTAAACCGGATGTATTACTGTTTCTGAGACTGTTGAAATGTATAAAAACTTTCGCAAATGTCATGAGAGGAATGTCAGAAGGAATGTCTTCAGGGCATTTATTTTCACAAAATGCTGATAGCAGTGATAAATCACGTGGACAGTTTGGCATTGTGGCTTTTACATTTTCTATATTGGCTTCAAAGAAATTACTGAAATCATCCGATGTTATATTAGATGTCAGCAAACGCGTTGAAGTACCTTTGTTTGTCAATGTATTGATTGCCTTCCATATGTCTATACTGTTTCTTTTATCTACTATTAGCTGTTTAAAAAAGTTCTCTTTTTTCCTTACGAATCGTATACTGGACTTTGTTTCGCAGATTCCGGTATGTGATTATATCCTTCTTTTTATGCGCCCTATCTCGCTCTCTCATGATTGCAACTACCTCCTGTGTGATCCAAGGGGATTTAGTTTGATGTTTCACACGGACCTCCTTAACTGGCACATGCTTATCAAATACACTAGAGAAGGTCTTCAGCCAATATTCCAGAGCGTCATCTGGATCAGAGAGCTGATAAACGTGGTCAAGAGGTGAATTGAACAAGTCTAGTAGGAATGCATCTTGATTAAAATTTTTATAGCTTCTAAATTTAATACCCACATGCTTTTGTTTAACAGTTTTTACGCCCTTTTTATTCCACACACAAATTATGGGGTAATGGTCACTCAGTGTTGTAGTGGGTACCTTGCATTCTATAATTTTGTCAGGACATGCTTCATAAATATGGTCTATAAGGGTTGACGACGATTTTGTGATTCTAGTAGCTTGTTTGACTAGTTGTTTGAGATTAAATGAGGTAATTATGTCTTCCCACGTTTTGTTGGATTTTAGGGCATTTATATTGAAGTCCCCAAGAAGTATAATTTTCCCTGCATTATTGAACACCATATCCATCACATTGGTAAAGTTGTCATAGATAGATAGATAGATAGATAGATAGATAGATAGATAGATAGATAGATAGATAGATAGATAGATAGATAGATAGATAGATAGATAGATAGATAGATAGATAGATAGATAGATAGATAGATAGATAGATAGATAGATAGATAGATAGATAGATAGATAGATAGATAGATAGATAGATAGATAGATAGATAGATAGATAGATAGATAGATAAATAGATAGATAGATAGATAGATAGATAGATAGATAGATAGATAGATAGATAGATAGATAGATAGATAGATAGATAGATAGATAGATAGATAGATAGATAGATAGATAGATAGATAGATAGATAGATAGATAGATAGATAGATAGATAGATAGATAGATAGATAGATAGATAGATAGATAGATAGATAGATAGATAGATAGATAGATAGATAGATAGATAGATAGATAGATAGATAGATAGATAGATAGATAGATAGATAGATAGATAGATAGATAGATAGATAGATAGATAGATAGATAGATAGATAGATAGATAGATAGATAGATAGATAGATAGATAGATAGATAGATAGATAGATAGATAGATAGATAGATAGATAGATAGATAGATAGATAGATAGATAGATAGATAGATAGATAGATAGATAGATAGATAGATAGATAGATAGATAGATAGATAGATAGATTGATAGATAGATTGATAGATAGATAGATAGATAGATAGATTAGATTAGATAGACAGACAGACAGACAGACAGACAGACAGACAGACAGACAGACCTTCAGACAGACAGACCTTCAGACAGACAGACAGACAGACAGACAGACAGACAGACAGACAGACAGACAGACAGACAGACAGACAGACAGACAGAGAAAGAGATAGATAGATAGATAGATAGATAGATAGATAGATAGATAGATAGATAGATAGATAGATAGATAGATAGATAGATAGATAGATAGATAGATAGATAGATAGATAGATAGATAGATAGATAGATAGATAGATAGATAGATAGATAGATAGATAGATAGACAGACAGACAGACAGACAGACAGACAGACAGACAGACAGACAGACAGACAGACAGACAGACAGACAGACAGACAGACAGACAGACAGACAGACAGACAGACAGACAGACGACAGACAGACAGACAGACAGACAGACAGACAGACAGACAGACAGACAGACAGACAGACAGACAGACAGACAGACAGACAGACAGACAGACAGACAGACAGACAGACAGACAGACAGACAGACAGACAGACAGACAGATAGATAGATAGATAGATAGATAGATAGATAGATAGATAGATAGATAGATAGATAGATAGATAGATAGATAGATAGATAGATAGATAGATAGATAGATAGATAGATAGATAGATAGATAGATAGATAGATAGATAAATTGTTGCTGTGATTGTTATTGGACATATGCTTCGTTAATATAAATTTCTGTAACCTATGGTGCCATTTCAATGGTTTGAAATGAATTTTGTCCCTATTCCATAGTTGTGGATTTCAAGCTGTACGATAGACATGGCCAATAAGATACCTTTTTGGGGGTGCCTAGTTGACCATGTTCTTAGTGCACTTGTATCTATGGCGAGGCGCACACGCCGTCTCGAGGTGACAGGTTCTATTCCCGCACGTTAACTATTTTTTTTTTTTAGTTGCGTATCCTTTTTACAAGACGTTGCAGAACCAACCCCAGCAGCCCCTGGCTGTTGTGTGGTTTGTCTAGGCAAATTTACGTCCAGTAGTTTAGCATTGCTTTCTGGACGGTCATCGCCCTGATACCACTGTCGAAAGCAATGCAAGGCGCGTGGCCCGCAGCTGTGATCGAACCCGGCATCCCGGCATTACGAAGCGTTCGCATCGACTTAGCTTCAGAGCCGATAACTATAGCTTTCGATTTTTATGTGTGTCTAGTGTGTTCTTCTATCTTTCTACTTCTTTCTATGAGTGCCGATCAATACGCTTTCTGTTACTGGATTAATTCATACCTGTTAAAGCTTAGTAGACCTGGAAGCCAAGGGCCTTTTAAAAAAAATAGCCCATCTTCCTCAGAACCCAAACCCATGAGCTTCGGATCGGCAGGCGAGTCGACTTACCGCTACACCACGCTAGAAAAACATAACCCCTTATATTTTGAAAAATAAAACACATGCAACCAACATAATTCAGTCTGATGACACAGTTGAGCTCTTCTCTCACAACACAACACCTTTCTCCATCATTCACGTAGTAAAATTTGATAAAAACTACGTTTTCACTGTCTCACGTCCGAGCTATTTCATAGATTGCTTGTCTCCGCCCCTCCCGTCTGCTGGTAGCGTATATGTATGCAGTCAAGCCGGCTCAGCAAAATAAGCGATCACAGCAAGTCACAATTTGTGAGATTTGGAGCCTGAAGCTACCCACCGGTGGACTGGCCCTTCCATGTCTGCTGCAGCCACAAGGAATATGTTACCCTGTGAAAGGTGCGTCAGAAACAAATAAATCTACTTACTCTCAGTCAGCAGGTAGGGACAAGCTAGATCGCGAATTGAAGAGAACGGTGTGTCTGGGACACCGGTGACAAAGGCGGTATGCAATTCAAGCGGGGAATAGTAAAAAAAAAAAAAAACGTGTAAAATCGGGATCTGCGCTGAAGATAAACGAGTCAATATATTTCTAGTCAGTAGGGAAAAGCGAGTTTACCTAAAAATTTCACACTAGTAAACATTCTGCAGCTAGATGTGCTATTGTTGGAAGGAATTCTAGAACTTTGTTGTTTTATTCTCTTTCTTCGTTTGTGGATTTGTTAACTGAGGTAAGTTTGTTTCTTTATAGAAAAAAAAAAAAAAAAAATAGATGAGTTAATTTAAAAGGGAATTGTATAAGTACGGAAAAACTTGAGAGAGAACGAACGAACGAACTTTATTTTTAAAGGGTTAAGAATTCGACACGCAGGCCCGTCTAACATTCTGAGAGAGAGAGAGAGAGAGAGAGAGAGAGAGAGAGAGAGAGAGAGAGAGAGAGAGAGAGAGAGAGAGATATGTCGTTTTTAAAAGGTAATGAATATTGTACAATAAACAATTTTACAGATAGCGACCGTGGTGTAGCGGACATACTTTTTTTCTGCAGATCTGAAGGTCGTGGGTTCAAATCCTCATGGAGCTGAACTATTTTCTAAATTGAACTTAGTTTCCAGTTCGACCCATCTTTAATTAGGTAGCAGGGAGGGTACTGGGAAGTAAAAGGCGGCTAGTTTAACGTTGTCCATATGACCACCAAGGTCTATAAAATTTACTTGTATATTTACTAGGGCTGTACCGATTATTCATTCGTATTCGCGTCGGGGCCGAATAGAGGACCTATTGACTATTCGGTATTCGGCCGAATAGTTGCGGTCGGGCCGAATAGTAATTACCTTACACCCACTTTTGCGTACACGGACAACATGGAACGATTGGTTTTGTTGAAAGCTAATGCAGCTTTCATGCAATAACTAAGCTCTCAGTGACAATTTCCAAGTTTAGTTACTTGTTATAATACTTAAGATTCTTTCATTCCTAGTTATTAGTTACCACAGACTGACTGAAAGATGCAGAACATAACATGTTTTTAAATGGTTACTTTTCTGTACGAATACTAACTAGACATGGAAAGAATATAAACTCCGGCCACATCCAAGTTGATAATATGAAAAAAAAAAAACGAAAGGAAACATATAAGTACTTGGGTGCAAACTTTAACTGCTCCAACATGCTGAGAGAAGAAATACAATCTAGAATACAATCTAGAAATCAAGTATACTATGTCCTTCAACATTTGCTAAAGTCAAAGTGTCTGTCTCGCAACACCAAGATAAAAATATATAAAACGTTTATAAGACCAGTCGTTTTATATGGCTCTGAAACTTCAAGCAGAAATGGAAAGAGATGAGGCCTTATTACAGGTTTTCAAAAACAGTCTTACGAAAAATCTTTGGACCCATCAAAGATGCAAACAGCGGGGAATGGAGAGTGAGAAGCAACAACGTAACATATAATCTGTTTAAATCACCATTGATCATTGGCATCATGAGAGCTAACAGACTAAAATGTTTGGGGCATATAGAAAGAATGTCAGATGACAGAGAAGTAAAACTGCATACACCTGAGAGAGGAACGGGCGTAGACCACAAGGGAGGAAAAAAAAATCGATAGATAATGTCCAGTCAGACCTGCAAACAACTGGTGTCACAAATTGTGACGATAAGGCCAGCCAGAGAGATAAATGAAGACGGGTAATATCTGCAGCAGTAAACCTCAAGGGCTCAGAATGCTAAAGAAGAAGATGACTATTCTGTGCTACTTTGTGTGAAGTAAAAGTTCAGCGTACATTTGAATGTTTTTTAAAAAATAGATTTTGTCCATATACTATACAGTATTCGTATTCGTATTCAGCCGAATAGTTGGTCGCGTTATTCATATTCGGCCGAATAGTGAAAATCACTAATCGGTACAGCCCTAATATTTACTGACCAATACGCTCGAAGGTGTAAAAAAAGATCGTTTACTTTCCCACTTTCCTAGCTTTCTTCTCGATAAGTGATGTAGTTACAACGAGACAGAAGGCTGTAACACATATACCGCTGTTTGCAGTTACCAACTGCGGTATCACTGTTTTGTCGATATATCCCTAGGCTTTTTCTGAAAACAAGAACAAGATGTTCTTTTCGTGAGACTAAAATCATTCTAGAAAAGCGGAGGATAGCGGGAAGTCGGGCCTCTAGAAGTGAGACTGAATTCTAATTCTGATGACAAAGGTACTTTTGGTGGGAACTCAGTGCATATTTGTATTTTCTTCACATACTTAAGTGCAACTATCACCTTGATGTCTCTCTCGGCGACTCCAACAGCAAGAAAACATTGGACGGGGAGGGAACGCCCCACAGCGCCCCAGCTTTATAAATGTTCTAAGCAAAGGGCGAGGGCTCAAGGGGCTAAATCCCATTTTAAGATAATAATAATAATAATAAAAATACATTTATCATTCGCTAAATAGCATACAAAAATAATTAGAATTTGAACAAAACTATGAAATACATAAAGAAGTACTTTTAAAGTGAATTCCGATAAAAGGATACAAGTGACCGCTTTGACCACCAAACACGCAGGACTCCTCATTAAAGGAGCCATCTATGTTTATTTCGAAGGATGGTAAGACGGGCGTGCCCAGTTTTGTGTCCCTTTGAAAAAAAAAGCTTTTTCATTCGTTCGTTCCTTCTTCTCATAGTCTCCGCATAAGACTACAATGTACGTGGTACGTACGGTCGGTCGTACGGTTGTTTGTAACTTCTTGCTTTCAGTTATGATACCTCAGTTTCAGCGTTGTTAGAAAGTCAATACATTTGAACTGTATGACAGTCTTTGTATCTTTTTCTTTTCCTATCATATTGGGAAATTTGTCGTTTACTTGATTAATTTTCGACATTATTTTTCAAAGAAGAGCCAAAGCTGTGATGGCAACCTCCTGATTTGCACCATGTTTGTTCTAGAGCGTACTCGATTATTGCGGTTTCAGATATTGCAAGCGACATCTGTCGGCTGTCTTGGCTGCAGTGTGCTTTTTCAACATGGCATGAGCTACTGACGCGTATTCGATTCTCGACGGGGTTCGGGGTTTAGACCCCCCACCCCCCCCTCCTAAAACAAACAATGCTTGTCTTTCGAGAGACTATGGAGTGTTGTAATGAGTTAAAAGTAAAGTAAAGGACCCTTTTCCAGCCTTTAGGGATATAGGGCATATAGGGCTAGACCTATATTGTTTAAGACCAGTTGGTACAAGATGGGTGATGTGGTCAGCATCACGTCGTTGGATTGAGTGGACATATACATTTGTCTACTTTTGTAACCTTTAGCTCCTAATTCAGCCAAGCATTACGTCTTTAACGGGGATTGCAGTTTGAGTAAACGCTGCAATCGCGATACAGACCAACCTACAATAGACTACATGTGCTTCGTTGTTGTTTTGCGATGCCCCAGTTGAACTCTGCCATATGAATGTACGTTAAACCGGGCATCCGGAATTTTTACCGGTTGTGTTCTCTTCCTTGAGGTGTTAATCTAGGAGACTGCAATCCTGGAAAGAGAGGAGAACTAAACAAGAGCAGTGGTTAGGTTGCCACTGCCAATCAGTCAACAATAAAAAAAAAAAAAAAAACCAGGCAACTGCACATGCAATCAAGAAAAAAGCAACCAACCAATCAACATGGCAGCGAGCTACTTAACTAGTAATCAACCCACTAAGTAGCCAACGAAACAACTCACATTTTCTGGCCCTGTCTCCACCCATGTACATACTTATGAATGACAGAGGCAGGACAGGACACTGTGATTGAACGGTCAGATTCCGCCTCAAGCTGTCTCTCGGTCAAGTGTAAGAGGCAGGGGTATCAGATGTCTCTCTTGCGTAATGTTGGAGTGCGGACAGGTACACAGTGGCTTTTCTGAGCGACTTAGAATATAGTATTAGTGTTTGTTGGTGGATACATGACAGCAGTCTTGGAATTTGTTTAGGAAATGAGTTTATTGTAGAGGGTAGAGCTCCCTGTCTACAGCGACACGTAGAATGCACTGTCTCGCGGGACTTAGGTTCATTTTGTAGCTAATAAGGTTTGGGTTAGGCCTAGTTGCAGATTTTATGGGATCGTTAAAATCACTAAAGCTGTAGTATAGAGGTGGTGTCACGTGAGAGTGAGTTCTGGATTTCTTGAGATCATAAATGTGTGTCATAAAATGACGCCCATCGCAAACAGCCACGGCTACACCCCTCTAAGCTTTTCGGAAGTCGACTCGGCTGATCAAGTATGAATGAAAAGTTGCGTAGTGTATAAATTGGCGGGGCAGGGTCCGAAATTGTGATAAGAACCTAGTCAACTAACCAGGCAACTAACAAACTAAAACACCAACCATGCAGCCAACTGTGCCGGCAGACAGCAAATCAGCAATGGCAGACAAGCACTCACCCGCGCAACACAGCTAGGAACAAACTAATGAACTGACCTAACAAATCAACCAACCACATAACAAACCAAACTAAGGAATTTGACAATTAACTAGCAAAGCTAATGGAACAACCTAGCCAGTTGTATAGAAAAACTATATCGCAACTAAAACTGCCTGGGACTCCTGACACAAATCACGAACATGACCTGCTCTGATTTATGTTTAACATGTTTAATAATAGATGCAAATGTCCACAGCCTGAGTAATGACTGGTTGGCTCCAGCGAACACGGACAGTGAACAGTAATTGTGAGACTGAGACGTGTTTACTGAACACACGCGGAACTAACTGTTACTTTGTTGACATGGCTACCTGCAGGGCAATTGTTTGATGGTTAAAACGTTCGTGTTTCTGAGTGTCAATTGTATCTGTCCCATTCCCACTTGATTGATTGGTCTTGCTAGCAAAGCTATTTAAGTATTTCACCGCTCCCAGTGTATAATCCCCGTAATTGTTTCATCGTGTTGAAGATACTGCGCAGCCAACGAATGGGCATGTAGGAGTTGAAAAGAAAGTAATGTGTGATAGAGGATGCATTCGTGGTGTAGCAGCTAGACTCTCTCTGCGAATCGGAAGGTCGTGGGTTCGGTTCCTGACGAAGCCAGACTTTATTTCTCAAAAAATGACTTTGGCTAACATATCGACCCAGCATGAGTGCGTACCAGGTGAAGTCATGGGAAGTAAAGGCGGCGGTGTGATGCTGACCACATCACAAACCAACAGCCTATTTGTCTATTAAATGTAGGTCCAGCCTTATATGCCCAATACGACTAATGACGTGGCGAAAAGCCCTTCACCTTACTCTCTGTATGATGAAAAAATCTAAAGCCCATATCCTGTTCACCTGACCAGCTCTCTCGGTGTGGATGTTACCTGAACGAGGGCGTCGGGTTGACGGATAAAAGAGGCCGCAGCTAATTATATTCTAATCTGTCATGAGTAGTGTATGAGGAGACTCGGCTTGGCGTGAGACTGACAACCTTATCTCATAGACTGTAGACATTTGGCCAAGCGTGAACACGTCTGAAGATAGGAAATGACACATGGCTCAACCAGTCACTACAAATGAGTCTTTTCTTGACAAACGTATAGCGTGATGCTGAGTCAACTGCAAGGAATGTAGATCATCGAACTATTTCCCGTCTCCATTTGCTGTTTCTGACAATGGAGACAATGGCTGCAAAAAAGGTGATGACAAGGCTCCAGAATTCACATATGCTTGTATACTGATTGATTCGATGAATATGTTCAAGCAACTCAAGACCACGACGGTCCGGCACTCGAGAGGAGTGATGTCATTACTGTATATCAGGTGCATAATGCAGAGAAGGTCACAAGCAGGACTAAGTGACCTTGTCCAGGAATATCTGTCCAGTCTGGTGGCCATGGGAGTGCAGCGTGGAATAGCTAGACATAAATATTTCACCAACAGCACATGGCGTCTGCTTAATCAACACACATTTGGCAAGATCAGTCGTTTCACTCTTGTGGAGCTACTGAGCAGGAGATGAGAGCACCTACGGATCTGTCCGGAATGCTCTGATGATAGTTCTCACTGATCACTAATCTCCTGTCGCCTAATACAGACAGAAATTAACACCGGTACCTTGATGTGAGACGTGTGGTTGAATTAGGACATGAAGGTTATGTAATAGGGGAAATGAATCATTTCAGCACTAGTTTTTATGGAACTAATCATGTGAGAAGGACGTGTTAGGAGTTGCAGGAGAACGATTACACCAGACGCCTTGGAATGAGGTGGTCGTGACCGGAGACAGAGGGGCGATGGCAAATGTGTGAGTGACAGAAGAACAGTAGTACATTACATTACATCGGGTAAATCAATATGTACACCTATGATTGCTTGTAGATTTGCACAAGAGGGTGGTTTAGAATTTGACCGTTTCATTTGGCTTGCTGCTAAATGTGGCTGTTTTTTTTTTTTTTTTAATACATTACAAATAAGCCAAATGTAAACTAGATGTTTGTCTACATTTAGAAAAAAGACATTCTCACAAGGAACTGATTATTCAGACTATAAGTGTTTAACAAGGCTGCCGACTACATTCTTCTTAAAGGACACCCCACGTGGCATTGCGCATCTACACATCTTCTGTAATGTCAGTTATTGTTGACGCAAATGGCCTCCCATGCACCGATGCAAGATTGCCAAACATCTTTCCTCTTTCCCCGTGAATATCATCTCTTCTAGCTTTCATTATGTTACTGCACACCTCACGGGTTTTCCTTCTCCCGACCTAAACTATCTGCTTTTGATGCGATTAACCGATATTCTTTGTGATTTCATTTCTTTCCAGAAATTTTGATTTAGTCTTTCATATGCCCACGGTAACCTTTCTTTCTTATACAAAATCCCAATAAGGCAGCCCCCACAGTCTCATTGGTCTTTGGAATATCTTGGATTCAACACCACTCTGTCCAATGTTATTGTTGCCCTAACGTAGTGCAGTGACCAGCGTGTAAAGTAAAGGGCACTTATTTACGCCTTTGATTGTACTGGGCACATAGTACTAGACCTGCATTTAATAGACCGATTGGCACTATGTGAATGGTTTGGTCAACATTACGCCGGTCGCTTATACTTCCATGGACTTAACTGGTACCCATTTAAGCTTGTTCGACCAGTGAGCCAACGTTATTTTTGAAAAAAAAAAAAAATTTTTGTTTGATCTGTTCGGATTTGTTAAACACACGACCTTGAGATCCGAATACGAGCGTCTCGCCGCTATTAGCCACTACACCACGACAGCACTGAGAGCAATGTGGATGGGCTACATGTTTGTAATTTCATTGTGCTGGTTAAGAAACGTTTTCCTGTATTTATTTTAAAAACAAACACGTTTAATGTGTGTGAAAAAAAGAATACTTCTTTGCCACGCAGGAAGCTTCTCAATGGCAAAGCGCTAAAATATCCAAGTGACAGTAACGTCTGGAATGTAGGGTCCCACAGGAAGTGTTGTATAGCCACTATGAGACGTTATTGTGTCATATACCAACCAGCGTTGTGTTCCTGTATTCAAAATGATTTTAATGTTTGGTGTTCAACGAATGGATTCTATGAGTCTAGTATTTTTCCTGTCTGTGAAACAGCCGCACTGTGTGTTTGTCTGTCTCTTAAACAGGGGCACTGTGTGCTTTGTTATCTCTTAAACAACCGCACTATGTGTTTTCCTATCTCTTAAACAACAGACTGTTTGTTTTCCTATCTCTTAAACAACCACAATGAGCGTTTTCCTAAAAGCATTTTCCTATCTCTTAAACAACAACAGTATGTATTTTCCTATCTCTGAAACAATCACACTGTGTGTTTTACTATTTCTTAAACAAAGGTACTGTATGTTTTACTATCTCTTAAACAAAGGTACTGTATGTTTTACTATCTCTTAAACAAACGTACTGTATGTTTTACTATCTCTCAACCAAAGGTACTGTTTGTTTTACTATCTCTCAAACAAACGTACTGTATGTTTTACTATCTCTTAAACAAACGTACTGTATGTTTTACTATCTCTTAAACAAACGCACTGTATGATTCACTATCTCTTAAAAGAATGTATTATGTGTTTTCCTATCTCCTAAACAACTGCAATATGTCTTAGACAAAGGCACTATATGTTTCCTGTCTCTTAAACAGACACACTGTGCGTTTTTCTATATCTATAACTACTGCTATTTGTTTTCATCTCTCTTAAACAACCGCACTGTCCATTGTCCTGTCTCGAAATCAACCGCACTGTAGATTTTCCTTTCCCTGAAACAAACGCACTATATGCCTTCTGAGAAGATTCCTACATACAGTACCTAGCGACTCATTGCTCTTCTACTGGTAGTACCCCCCCCCCCCCCCCCATCCCCCCCATAAAATTGTCACCACTATCAGGTGCTCAGCTCGTGTAGCTCTCACTTGAACTGATTATAAATCCATTAACCTACTTTTGATATTATCCGTGTCTGTCCAGTATAGTTGTTTTGAAAAGTCGTCATTTATAAGTTTCAAGCATCAATTAATAAGTTTAATCAGAATGGATTAAAAAAAAAAAAACTTTTCCGTGTGACCAGTTTGACTACCACACTACACCCCCCCCCCTTCCTCCCATCTTCAAACCACCCTCCAAGAATAATGATTGTGGTAATTTACAATGTAATGCCTTCTGTTATTCTCAGTGTTATTCCTAACAAAAGGACTTCTGTTACTCTCCATCTCACGACTCAGGTAACAACACTTCTACTTCTACTTCTTCTTCTACGCGTTCTTCTTCTTCTTCTTCTTCTTCACTTCCTCTTTTACCGCTGTGGGTGTCGAGGGAGATATAAGGTTATGTTTCTAGCTCTTCTGGCTGCCTCGACCATAGGCACATCGTGCTGTTGTAGAGTTTATCTGATGTTATCCTTCCATCTTGCTCTTGGTCTACCCCGTGCTCTACGTCCTTCTTCTCTTTCCATGTATGCTTTGTATGGTATGGTGTCACAAGGCATTCTCTCTAAGTGGGCAAACCATTTCACTTGCTGTCTTTGTATGTAATCCAGAATTGGTTCTGTGTCGACTTGTTCTCTTATGGTCTCATTCCTGATCTTATCTCTTATAGTCACTCCTACAGCCCTTCTCGGACATCTCATTTCCGTGGTTACTAATTTTATTTTATGGTTTGTTGTGAGTGACCATGTCTGGCACTGGTAGCACAGAGTGGGAATAAATATGCTTTGAATAAGATGTCTTTTTGTGCTGATTGGGATTGTCTTATGCTGTAAGAGGGAGGCTAGCTGTCCCAATACTTGGTTTGCTTTACTGCATCTAATGTCAATTTCTTTATCCAATTTCCCATCTTCGGCAAATGTAGTTCCCAGATATTTAAACTGAGATGCCTGTTTAATGCCTTTGTATTATATTGCTATGTTTAGATCTGTCTTCTTTTTTCCTATTGACATTACTTCTGTCTTTTCAGTGTTGATTCTCATATTATTTGTTTTACATTCTTCATTCATGGATGTTAGATGTTGTTGCAATTTCATGGCTGTATCTGCTATCAAGGCCTGGTCATCTGCAAAGAGTAATTCGTTGATCTTACTAAGATCTTCATTCATGGGCTTGGCATTCTTGCATATACTGTCGATGTAGGTGATAAACAGCAGTAGTGATGAGGCACACCCCTGTCTTACTCCAGATGTCACTGTGAAAGGATGAGATGTTCCCTGATTTATTCTAACTACACTTCTACAATCCCTGTATAATAGCTAATAATTTACATGCATTATTATTTTACTTATATATATTATGTAGGTGTGTGTGTGTGATTGTTAGTGTGTGTATGTGGAAATATGTATGTATTTTAAGGTTTGTAAGTAGGTGTGTGTTTGTATGGTACGTATGTTGTAAGTATGTGGGCGTATATATGTAGGTGTATGTGCGACCGTATATGAGTGTATGTGTGATTGTGGGTGTGTGTGTATTCTATTTATACAAGTATGTATGTATGTATGTAGGTGTCTGTATGTGTGATTGTATATGTCTGTTTGCATGCATGCATGTGTGTGTATGTATGCATGTATTTGTGTATGTATGCATGATTGGTGGATGTATGTATGAATATGTAGCTGTGTAAGTATGTGTGTATGTATGCATCTATGTGTGTGTGTGTGTGTATGCAAATATGTCTGTGTACATAGGTGTGTGCATTTTATGTTTGTGTATGTATGCATGTGTGTATGTATGTATGTATGGATGTGTGCTCATGTATGTATGGATGTATGCTTGTTTTATGTATACATGTAGATGTAGCCTATGTATGTATGTATGTATACATGTGGATGTATGTATGTATGCGTATATGTATGTATGTATCAGGTTTGTCTGTATGCATATGAGAATGAATGTATGTAAATGTAGCTGTGTAAGTATGTGTGTGTATTTATGCATGTATGTGGATGTATGTAGGTATATGTGGATGTATAGGTATGTAGTGTGTGTGTCTTTTTATAAATGTAGGTATGTGTGTGAGTATGTGGGTATGTATTATGGATGTGTATGTATAAAAGTCACTATGTATGTGTGTGTATGTGTGTATTACCGGGGCATGTGTGTGATTGTGGGTATATGTGTATGTTCATATGTGAAGGTATATTTAGGGTTGTGAGTATGTGTTTATATATATATATTTTTTTAAATGTATGTGGAAAGTATGTGTGATGCATGTGATGTATGTATGTGGGTATCTGTATGGGTGATTGTATATGTGTGTATGCATGCATGTGTGTCTATTTAGGTATGTATGTATGTATGTGTGTAAAGATATAGGTGTATGTATGCATGTATGTGTGTGTATGTATGCATGCATGTGTGTGTATTTAGGTAAGTATGAAAGTATGTGTGTGTTTAAGTATGTGAGTGTATGCATGGATGTGTGTATGCATGAAAGTATGTATGTTTAAGTATGTGAGTGTATGTATGGATGTGTTTATGCATGTACATTTTGTCCATGTATGTATACATGTGAATGTATGTATGTGTGCATATATGTATGTAGGTGCATGTATTATGTATGCCTGTATATGTATGAGAGTGTTTCTTTGTAAATGTAGCTGTGTAAGTATATGGGTGTATGGGTATTCATGCATGTAGCTGTGTATGTATATGGATGTGTGTTTTTATGAATGTATGCAAGTATGCAAGTATGTGGGTATGTATTATGTATGTGTATGTATGTATAAAAGTATCTATATGTGTGTATATATGTATGTATTATCTGGGTGTGTGTGTGATTGTGGGTGTATGTGTATGCATGCATGTGGATATATGAATGTATATTTAAGTTTGTATGTGTGTGTATTTATGTATATATGTTGTAAGTATGTGTGACTGTATGTGAGTGTATGTGTGATTGTGGGTATGTGTGTACATAATGTAGGCAAGTATGTATGTATGCATGAGTGTATGTATGTATGTGAGTATCTGTATGGGTGATAATATATGTGTGTATGCATGCATGTGTGAGTATGTATGTAATGTGTGTCGGCATGTATGTGGGTGTGTGTATGTATGCATGTTTGTGGATGTGTGTATACATTTGTAGATGTATAAGTATGTGGGTGTACATGTGTGTATTTAGGTATGTAAGCATGTATGTGTGTAAAGATGTAGGTGTATGTATTGATGTGTGTATGTATGTATGTGTGTATGTATGCTTACATGTGAGTGTAAATGTGTGGTTGTGGGTGTCTGTACATGTGATTGTATGTGTGTGTATGCATGCATGCATATGTGGGTGTGTATGTATGGAATGTGTGTGTGCATTTATGTCCATATATGTATGTGTGTGTCTTTTCTGTTTGTGTATATATGTAGATGCGTTTATGTATGTTTGTAGGTATGTATGGATGGATGTATGTATGTATGTGCTAGGTATGTCGGTATATGAGTGTGCATGTATGAGAATGGGAGAGTGTGTAAGACTGTGTACACATGTTGTATGTATAATATTCTATAATGTATATTTTTATTCTATATCCATAACATGCATTTTAGATAACAGGCATTGGTACTCTGAAAAACGAGTGCTTAAAAGGGCCGAATGTCAGACGGGCCTGCGTGCCCAATTTGTAACCCTTTGAAAATAAAGTTTGTTCGTTCGTTCGTTCGTTCGTTCGTATAAACTTTTGCACACTTCGATGAGGTGTTCGCTTACTCCATATCTTGCTATTTTATTTTCCATAATAATTGTCTGTCGAATCTGTCAAATGCCTTCTCCTGGTCTACGAATGCTACAAATAAGTTCTTATTGTATTCAATGTTCTTTTCTATTAACTGTTTAAGTGTGAAGATTGCATCTGTGCAGCTTCTATTTCTCCTAAATCCCATCTGTTCTTCTGCCAGCAGTGGTTCAATCACTGGTCTTAGTCTTGTTTCTATTATCTTGGCATACATTTTGCTAACATGGCTTAAAAGAGAGATGCCTCGATATTGACCGCATTCTCGTTTGCTTCCTTTGTTCTTCCACAATGGTATAACTATTGCATGTTGCCAATCAATAGGGGCCGTTTGTTGTACCCATGCTGCATTGAATATTCTGTGAAGCCAACTGATGCTCCTTTCACCTGCTGCTTGAATTATTTCTGTTGGTAATCTATCAGCTCCTGGTGCTTTATATTTGGGAGACTGTTTAATGGCTTTTTCTATTATCATCCATTAGTATGTGTGGTTCTAACACTGTTGCTCTGTGCTCTTCAGCTGTTCTTTCCTGATGATCTCCTAGAGGATTAAAGAGCTCATTGAAGTATTCCCTCCATCTTTCTGCTATCTCAGGTGGATCTATCAATGGCCTTCCTGTCCCATCATTTATTATTTCAGTGGGGTTGTAGCTCTCATCTCTTTTCCGCATATTTTTAACTACATTGAAAAATTTTCTGCTAGCTGTTTTCTCATTTTCTGCTAGTGACTCACCGAAACGTTCCCAGGATGCTTGTTTTGCTTTCTTGACACTCCTGTTGGTTTCTCTCCTTTGCAGTCTATAGTTTATATAATCTTCTTCTTTCTTTGATTTTATCCACTGTTTATAAAGGTCTTTTTTCTTTTTAATTGCTTCTTTTACTTCTTCGCACCACCAAGGTGAATATTTGTTATATCCCCGTCTGTTTCCACTCTTCCGTTTTCCACATAATTCTTCTGCAATACTAAGCATAGTGTTTTTATATATGCTCCATTCTTCCTCAATATTGCCAACTACATGTGGAAGTTGTTTGAATGCTGTCTCTGCTTTCTGTTGTAACTGTTCTTTTACTCCTTCCTGTTTCAGATTTGCTATCTTGATGAGATCCTTGTTTTTGTTTAATTTCTTTCTGTGTTTCTTTAATGTAAGATGTTTTTATGTTAACACAACTATTTTATGGTCAGTGTCACATAGACCATTAGGGATTGCTCTTGAATCAAGAATTCTCCTTCTTCATTGAACTCTGGTAAGTATAAAGTCAATCTGGCTCTTGATGGAGACATCATTCCATTTGTACCAAGTGTAAAGTTGTGAAACTCTATGGTCAAAGAACGTGTTTGTAATAAAAAGATTGTGCTGGCTGCATAGATCCAATATTCTTTGACCATTTCTATTTCTAGCACTGTTCTTAGCTGCATATGGACCTAAAAACTGTCTTCTCGTTCACTGGCTGTAAACTATAGTGGAGTGTTCTGGGTCTTCGTCCACCTCCGGACTTTAGTCTTGCTCCAGAATTTGAGCGTTGTGTGCACATCGGTTTCACAGATCTGGCGTATTTGTATGCAGACTTGTTATTCCTTGCCTATCAGGTAGATTTACTCGAAGAAGGTCCCCAATTATTTAACCCCTACGACATGCTTGCTGGGGAGGCAGTGGATCTATTCTTGCTTTCCCTACTGTGAGGTCCCGCAACTCACACGGGGAACAATAACACTAAATTTTAACTACTGTTAGCAGTCTGTCAACTCTTGGAGTTGTTCATCCATGATATCTCATGTCGTCACTACGTTCCACAGCCCTCTGCTTTATGCACTGACAATTATTACTGCTCCTTCGTGTCATAACCTAACCACACAAATCTGCCTGTGTATGTGGGAACCTGGCTTGCCTCAGGAAATCGGCTATGAATACACAAAGAAACAATTACTTTTCTAGGGAAGTGGGGATAGAGCCACTTTTGAGTGCATACTTATAATATGTGTCGAAAGGCAAGTAACTATGATAAATGATTTGCGCAATGAAATGTAAAACACTTGAAAGGAGAAGGCTTATAAGTAGGATCAGTTAGCCGTCGTGCACATCTTCTGTGAATGGCGTCAGGATGGAGGGAGGAGGAGGGGGGGGGGCGGGGCGGTGTTGGAATCTCAAGGCGCCTGAGCTCCCCAGTTCTCAAGCGTGTCGTATGTATAACCCTATGAAATCAAATTTCATTCCTTTGTTTTTTTTTTCTGCCTCTCTTCTATTCCAAGTTTTCCTTTCAAAATACTGTCCGATAGCTGTTGATCCGATAACGAACAAGGAAAGAACAAAACTCAACTAGTAACCTTTCCAACGTGGAAGGCATAAGAAGATACAAGCAAAATTTGGCCGAAACCGTTGACTTGCGTATCGTGTATTGGATGTAGTCAGCTGGGAGGTTCTGATATAAAGACGAAGATGGGTTATTTGTTCATCAGTTGTTTGGACTGAACCCAGATCTGTCCACCAATGGTTTCGATTGAACCCAGATCTGTCCACCAATGGTTTCGACTGAACCCAGATCTGTCCACCAATGGTTTCGACTGAACCCAGATCTGTCCACCAATGGTTTCGACTGAACCCAGATCAGCATCTCTTATGATAATTGTTCTTGTTGGCAAGGGTAATAACAGTCAGAGGGCGGCAGAAGTGACCGGTCCGAATTTATTTGATAACCGATGCTCTGGTGGTTGTACATCCGCTGGAAGACAATAGTTTCGCTGCATCGAACCATTCAATCCGTACATGATTGGATCTCCTCCTCATTAGAAAAAAAAATATGCATGGTCAAAGTGATGAAAATGCAATGGAATGAATGTAAAATATGGGAAGAAATAAGAAACATGTCCGGAAAACAGATTGAGTTGTGATTTATACAACAACGAAAATGAAAATACATCGATCACAGCAAGAGGAGGAACAGACAGCGAATCAACAAACAACGTGCACTGAGATGGGAAACAAATCGATTAGGAAAACAAGGACACTCAGGAGAGACCATGAAATTAGGTTTTTTGAGAAAGACCAGGGGCGCTGGACTGGATTGCATCTATGATATCGAGAGGATTGAACAGGGTACAACTGAATGGATGACAAGACTGTCAGCCCTATGTGATGTATAAACAACAGCACATCAGGATGGTAATAATGATGACGATATACTCTGTTTAGTTGTTCGTCCATTACATTCAATGATGAATAGTTAATATATATATATATATATAATATGATTAAGTTTGTAGAGACAGCCTGAACTGTTTATATATATATATATATATATATAAACAGTTCAGGCTGTCTCTACAAACTAAAGCATGTTTACCACAGTTACTAATAAAAGCAGTAAACATGGTCAACTAGATCAAACAGTGACGCAGTTACACTCAAGTCGTTGTATTAGTCGAGGGTTCAACGTCAATGCAATCGGCTCACTCAGTCGGTCCATGGACCTTACCTAGCCATGGGGTCTTAGGATACAGCACAACACAGGACACATTACTCTCGCTTACGACTGCTCACACATCATAATACTGTGTGCCTTCAAAAATGCCGTACGGTTTCATTGTGAGACGCGTTAGGGCCTATACAAAGTGCAGCCACAGTTTGGACTTGCGGGCTTTATCCCTTAGTTCCCTAGATTGGGCTCACCAAATCAGCTAATAAGATTTCGTGACCTCCGTTACTGTGCCAGTGAAAAGCAAATGAAGCGTCCCCCACTGTATGTCCCTCGCAGTAAATGCCAATGGCAGTTGCTAGAGGTGCCAAAGCTAACCGTGGCCACCATTGCATTCTGAACAGTTTAACGCTCATACTATTGGGGAAATGATCATAAAACTATCTGCTGCCAGATCGCCTGCAGGTAAAGCAAATCCGATATATCTGAAGTATAAAACTGCATCCATAAACTCGAAAAATAATACCTTGTCCCCCCCCCCCCCCCCCCCACCCCCCCCCCAGTTTAATCGATCCTACAATTTGTACTATTTAAAGTCCCGGGAAGTAAATCCAGCCGGCGTGATGTTGACCACTTCATTTAACAAGTGCCGATTAGTCTATAAAACATACGCCCTATATGCGCACTACTCCCAGAGACGTTAAAAGAAAGAAACTTTACTTTCCGGTCCTTAAGGAAGAAAACGAGCGCCTTTGAACTGAAATGCGATAGAAAGATTCTTAGAATACCATGGAAAAACAAGAAAAGAAATACTGGTATCCAAAAGGAAATGAAATTATTCGAATTAACTTTGACTAAAAAAGCCTAACACAATGGGGGAGCAGGAAAAGGTTCACAATGTTCTACTTCCCTGTTTCGTTAAGCTTTTTAGTCACAGTTTACTGGATTAATGTCTCGGTATTAGCTTGACTGCAGTCATCCCTGTTTTCACCACGGTGCATCCTGTCTCGGAAACCAAAATATTTTCGCCATATCAAGCGCCACGGAGAAATAAAAGCAGAAGGTATTGCCGGGAAAGAGGAGCAAGGGCCTCCAAGCACGTGGAAAAGCTGATTCAAAGATCTTGAAATGATTATGGGAAGCTTACAAATGTAGTGAAAATATTCACATTGTCTACGCAAAGTGATATATCTGGTCAATCTTGTGTCTACTGTACTGCTAATCATTTCTGAAACAGACGTTCTTCAGTTCGACAGTGCCAAACTGTTAAACACACTGGTCTCTTTACGTCTTCGTCAATCCTACAACTGCTAAGGCGAACTTTGACGAAAGAGGCCAAACATACTGGACGTCCTTGAAATTAAAACATTCTGACGGACAGAATGGAATGAAAGATTAGATCGTGCACCCTAAGTGATGTTTAATGGCACAAAAAGATGACAATTTTGAGATACGGTTGTTATGTTAGGTCAGATCCCAGACAAGTAAAAGGTATTGAACAAGATGACCAGTTGGCAAAAAGGCGTCAATTTCTATGCGAAGACGAATGCACAGAGCTGAAAACCTCAACCCCGTACGGACTAGGTTGGCGAAGAATTGCGAAATATATTACGCTAATACGATTGCGTGACCTGGAAGTAAAGTTTATCGAAACACGTCTATGTCGTCTTCGAGGCCTGGATAGGAGACACTATAACCAAGCAACGATCAGTAGTTACTTTTTAGTGACTACTGCATTGGAGGATTGAGCACGCATGGGTACGCATAATGTGCAGTGAGATCAATTGTGATAACATAACATAGCTGAAGGAGTGTTATGATTCATTATTACTGGAAACACTTGGACTGACTCTTCTGTGACGACTGTGAATGTTGCCAGTTCACGTTAAATAAAACAGAATCTGCTCTGTGTCTAGACGTGAAAACCAAAAAGCCTGCAGAACAATAAGGGTATCGTCTAAAACAGCGGTTCTAAAACTGGGTGCCGCAGCGATAATCAAGAATTTTTAATTATCTGCGTGAGATCAGCGAAGACAGCAGTTTAAACATATATACCGTGAGGGAAGCCAAGAAGAGTTCTCTGTTCAAGTGCATTCAGAAGACAATGCTATTAGCAAGGCATTCTCAACGTACGGTTGCATAAAAAAAAGACACAAGAGCAAACATTCTGGGTCAAGTGATTTGAGGGTAAAATTAACTAAACTTCCTATTTACATTGAGGAAATAATGAAAAATGCATCCAAACTGTTTCATTCATTGAACTACAGACAACTAAAAATTAAATGACCACTGTTTTTTCTGTTTTCCCTGAGTATTCAAACCGCTTTAAGGGTAGGTGTAAGTAAAGGTCCCTTTTTCACGCCTTTAGGCGTACATGACATATAGGGCTAGACCTATATTTTTTGTAGACCAATCAGCACAAGAAGGGCAATGTAGTCAGCATCACGCCGGTCGCCTTTACTACCCGGGACTGCACCTGGTACCCACTCAAGACTGGGTCGACCTGGGAGCCAAAGTCATTTTTTAAATAAAGTCTGACTCCGCCAGGGAGCGAGAGAGCGAACCCACCACCTTCCGATTTGCTAATGGTAGGTGTGTCGTGAAATTTTGTGTTTGCCTGACAAGGGTGCCAAGACGAATACAGTTTGGGAACCGCTGGTCTAAAAGACGTCACCAGACGTAGACGACAATAAAATCCTCAGTAAAAGTCGCGGGATCGAATTGTCTTTAATCACTTCAAAAGTGAAACTGGATTCAGCCAAGACCGCCTAGAGACGATTCAGTCCAGCGACAAGATAGCAGTAAAAGCTGGCTTTTGCAGCGGAGAACAGTCATCATCATCTGGCATGAGAGTCGACTTGGGTGACAGATTTATGTCATTGACAACACAGACTTATGTGGCACAGTCGTGCCTATACATCCCCCAAGAAATAGATGTGCCTAAGTCGGCCAAGTGGAATGAATATGGTTCGTATCTCTCTTCAATCGTACTCAAGAACAAGGCCAGTGATGTAATCAATTACATAAGAGCTGGTTTATTCATAATATTCTCGTCACACACATTTCATAAATTCATTACGCAATAGTATATGAACACTCCTTATTACTGGCTATTCGTATGCCTCTACGAGTTCCTTAACCACTGTTCTGGCTAAACTCCAAGTTTAATATATACCTTCTAAACGAAGTAAAGCACTAGTTTTCTCCTAACCGGTCTTTCTAGCGGTCTAGCCCTAACTCTCTTCTCCAGCGGTTCCGGGGCTAACTGTCCTCTCCAGCGGTTCCGGGGCTAACTTTATTCCCCCGCTTTCCCGCTCTTTTTGGCGTACCTTCTCCATCACTTCTCTGTCACCTGTCTTTGGTGGTCACGTCTGGATGAACGTATCTCATCCGCTGGTCACAGTTCACGGGCACTCGTCGAATGTTTCATCCCTCACTGTCAGATGTCATGGCGGTGTGTTCTGCATAGCTGGCTAGGCCATGGCTTTCTAATCACCTATTTCTGTCATTTCACACAGTGATGGATTAGTACGCCGTGTGGTGGTCTGAAATGTATGCTTGTTCATTTAACCCCTTTCTGCCTATATTTCATTACATTCGCCCTTCACACTTTTTAACAAAATTGTTTCCTATCTTCAATTTTATAAAAACTACTCTAATTATACCCGCTACCTAACTAAACCTTATGTGAACATCTAGCCACGTAATGAAAGCATACAACATAACATGTAACATCATAAAATTCATGCAGTATAATGAAAACGTGACATGCATACAATAACTAAAAGTCAATAATTCTAAAGACATAAAAAAAAACGATACAACTCCCTCGTTGTATTAGCATAACAACCTATTATTCACTGGTATCCCTAATGAATGTGCGGAGTTGTCTGAAGTATAAAGGAATAGTATCTGTATTCCTCCTTTATAAACTCAAACCTGAAAACATTGTATACAAGAAATGACATGCCATGTATCCCCAGTTATCAATAAAATAAAACTCGAAAATGTCATCTCCCCAAGAAAGGATGAAAACAGAATCTCTGAGAAAGTCAACATAGACTGAATAATAAGGTATAACCTTTACAGAGTATAAATAATTCTTATACCGTTAGGTATATTAATTGGAGAGAAATTTCTCGGAAACAATAGTAGCATTTCCTCCAGTCGAATGTACAATGCCACCACCTGCATTTACAGGCATTTATCTACTGTGATAATCCACAGGGTTTATTGTTGCTTCCCTAAGAGGTTGCTTCCTCTGTTTAATGCATATCGCATCTTCTGTAAAGAAATAGCCGGCCTATATTCAGTTACCAATCATGTCCTGCTTTGGACTGGCTTATCGCCAAGTACTTTCTAACTGTGTACCTCAGTAAAGTCTGGTTAAACTCAAATCAGTCATCATTCTGACAGAATGTATAAGAGAGGTTTTGTGGCCAGTAACTCTCTTAGCGAACATAAAACATGTAGGTATTGTAATCTTCACCCAAAACCGAACGTGTGGATTTTCACTTTTCCGAGAGAGTACAACACGATAAAAAAACGTTCATAGTGCAGAACCAAATGTAAATATTAAATGGTAAGGACAAAACAACAGGTATATATTTAATATTGTCGGACAAATGACATGTAGACACAACAATAGAATATGTGTAGCGAGCGCGGTACCTCTGTACACAGCAATATAGCGTACGTAAATTGTAATTAATGAAACTAATTACTTGTTATACACCCTACAATCCCACATTTATTGAACCATTTTACGGACGATCCCATTTCATTCAGTCATGGGAAAAGAAAAGGAGGGGGGGGGGGGAGCTGTAATTAATGTATGGTTTACTCAGGGTATAAATTCAGTCTACCCCCTGATGATTCTGGTCTACTAACTGTAGTGGATGCTAATTGTTCTAGTTCTATTTCTTCTTCTGTCTTATTAGTGATCTGTGTTTTTTCTTTTATTAAATGATTAGTTACTTTTGTACATTTAATGCCTTTCCTTCGCAAATAAAGAAAAGTTATAAGTCCCATCAATATGCATAATCCAGATATCAGTATGATCCTGTTTCTGTGTGTATTTAAAGTATTTTATTGTAAATCAAGTTATACATCGTAAATATGTGTTCGCCTTAATTATACTAAAAGGTGTCGTGTATGCCATTTATTAGACGCTCCATAGCTCTGAAATAAAGTGGAACAACTTATTAATTTTGCTATATTCGGTAGATGCCACTTCATTACGACACTTCTGGCTACTTTTATTTCCGTGTAAATTTCCATCTAATACATTTGATTTTCTCGCATCTTTATTTTCCTGTAAACCATGCCGCTCGTTTAAATCGGTGTGCGAATTTTTAATGCCCGACATTCTTGTTTCCTGTTTTGCTCTTTTGTTAGGCGAAGTTTCTACTGTTTCTTCTTCTTCTCTTCTACTATTACATGTACCTTTAACTGGTACTTCTGACGGTTTTAATTCTTTCACACTAGACGGAGGATTAGTCCTGGTTCTAACCGCGACTAAAATTCTACGACCCGTTTTGTTTGTGATCCCAATTTCACTATCTGCGTCGTAGTTTTCTGAGAATAGATCTACTTTTATGTTACTAACTACAAACGGTAATGTATTTATTCCTTCACCTTCTTCTTCTGTAGGCATCACCTGTGCATAAGACAAATCCTGCTGATTTCTTTCTTTAATTGTCCCTATCCTCTCTACTTTCCTTTGTGTGCTATTGCTATCTAGCCTTTTTACTTCTACCGCGTTTACTTCCCATAACCATTCCATTGCTAAACAACCCTCTTTATCTTCTTCTTGTTCCGACTTAACTTTAGTCGGTGTTAACTCTTTATGTTTCTCTATGTTCCCTTCCTCTTTAAAGTATTGACCGCGTTTCCCGTTTACAGTTACCGCATTTACTTCGTTAATGTAGCTTTTATTAAACCGTTTCATGGGATTCCTCTCTTTTAACCCTCTTACTTCTAATCTGTTTGTCTCATCATCAGCAGCGCACGTGCTTTTATTACCTGTCTGCCATAATCCGTTATAGTTACTGACCTCGCGATTATTTCCTAAGTTTTGCAATCTTATATTCTTATTGTAGCCTAATTTTCTTAACCTGTCTCTTTTGAATTTGTTGGTTTGATTAGTGCTCATCATGCGGAATCTGGGATCTGAATTACATGACCTAACGCGACTTCGGTTATTATCATGGATATTTCCTACTCTATTAATGTTCTGATATCTGTTACCAAAATTACTCCACTGCTCCTGTGCTCTGATATTTCTGTTATTTTCTAATTTTTGTAAACGCTCAGCTCTGTTAAAGTTAATTATTTGCCCACTTCCGTTTTGTACACATGACCTCAGTTGACCCTGAATGTCATGGTATGGATTCGGTCTCTGTGGTCTGAAACTCTGCTTATCTATATTGTAGTGTGCTCTCTCGTTATCATATTTTCGTCTACCGGGGAAAAAGGTAAATCGATTAGCATCGACTTTATGTGTAGTAACAGTTGCTATTTTATAGCTATTCCTTCCTCTCGGTGCCTCTCCCGTTGAACTTGTTACCTCTAGAATATCTCTATCTACGTTAGCTACAATGTTTCCTTTCTTCAATTTTACGGTTTTCCCCTGTCGCGTTTGTGATAAGGACCGGAAAACAAAGTCTTTTACCTAACGTTACAATGCCATCTGTAGTTGATAAGCACGGTTCGTTTAACAGTGCTTCCTGAAGCGCTGTTGTTCGAATAGTTTGACCTGGTAGGAAATATGGGTTTCTTTTTAAACCCGACATCACTACGTTGATTGAATTAGGTTTTAGGATGACTGTTTGTTTAGCACGTACCATCGAAGCAACGTGAATGTCATCTCTAAGATCTACGTACCTATCTCTAATTCTAAGCTTTTTAAGGTCAAAATATAGCCTTATGCCATGTTTAACTAATATGTCCCGTCCTATAATTAAATGACGGTTCATTGTTTTTACTATGATAAAAGGATGTGTCAGATGTATTCCACCGATGGAAAACGGAATCATGGCTTTACCTAAAACTGATAGGCTGGCTCCGGTGAGAGACTGTAAGTTCTCTTTTGTGTGATGTAACTCTATACTACCTCTAATCCTCTTAAATACCGAGTAATTTAGAAGTGACAAATCTGCTCCTGAATCCACCAGACTATTAAACTTATTATTGTTGATTTCTATTAAACAGCAACACGGGCTGCCTGATGCATTAATCTGTCTATGGTTTGTAACTCTCTTCTGCCTATTTATTTCGTTATCTCTCTTGTGTCTTACTGAACTTTTAGAGGCTATGTCTCGTCCGTAGCTCAGCTGTGCCCCGGTCAGCGAGCGGATTGCGCGTTTCCCGAATAATGGTTTCTCCAGCCGACGTTATTTTGTGTGTTAAATCCCTGACTTCTGTGACTGACCTGCCACGACCTTTCACCTCTGAAATCTGTGTTAACGAGCGGTCGGTTTATCGGCTGTGTTGTGGGTCGGTTACCTGCCGGGCAAAATCGGACTTTATGGGGACCTGAACAGTTATAACACGTTAAAGTGTGTTGCACTGCCTGTATGTTAGAGTGTCTGTGTCTCTCATTTGTGTGTCTTTCTCTGTGTGGTCTAAAATGTGATATGTCCATGGGTTCCGTCAACCTAATATCTTCTTCTTCTTCTGTTCTTCGTCCAGTTTGAAGGAACACTTTTCGTCTTAAACTCTCTTCTTTAAGAGTTATGGCTACTGCCTGTTCTAGAGTTGTTGGCCCAGAACGCAATAAACGAAGTTTTTGTGAACTGTCCCTTAAACTGTCACTGAAGACTGAAACTAAAATAAGCTGAGTTTGTTGTGATTGTATCTCTTCTTTAAGAAATACATCTTGCGCGAGACTCTGTATTCTCTGCGAATAATTCTGTACGCTCTCATCTTTGCCCTGTTTGATCTGTCGTAAGAGGGAAAAAGGCCATCTGTCTGTCTGTGACATCGCTGAAATTTTGTGCTAAGTCTCTTTTCAGTTCTTCCCATGTTTCTTCTTCATTCTGCTCTAATCTTCTTCTTATGTGTTCTGAAACCGGGGAAGAACTCATCTGGTATGCTAAACGTTTGATGTCGAAACTTGTCGCACCTGAAAGGAAAGCATACTTTTCTATCTCGTTTACCCACTTTTTAAACTTTTTTGTGTCTCCCCTGAAAGGTTCAATAACCCCTGTTATTCCCTGTCTCCGAACGCTACAATCTAATCTGGAGACAGCCTTGCTGACTTCTCCTAAAACTCTGCTGAACTGGGCTTCTACTGTTCCCTGTTCTGCCATTTAAAAAAAATCTGGGAAATTAACTAATGCAAGTAAATTAAAATTGAAAAAACAGAAAATGTCAAATTACCTTGTTGAGTGCGGTCTGAAAAAAAAATTCTCTTTTCACAACACACTGTAATTAAAAATCGGCACTGTCCTGGAATTATTTTCTAAGTTAATAGGAAAGGTAGGGAAAGATAAGAAAAGGTTTTCCCTACACCACTGTAAATTGAAAATCACAATATATTTAAACTAATTAATGTTAATGTTCAAGGTTCTTTAAAATCGCGCTTATTTTGCAGTTCCTATTTGTAAAATCGGACAGCCCACAGTTCTTGACTTTCCTATAATCTTCCGAGTGTGTAAAGTTAGGAAAAGTTTATATTATGGCTCCAGACTAGAACGGGCGCGTCCCCCTGATTCTAGTGTAGACGGTTTGCTCCGGGCTAGAACGGGCGTGTCCCCCTGATTCTAGTGTAGACGGTTTACTCCAGGCAAGAACGGGCGTGTCCCCCTGATTCTAGTGTAGACGGTTGGCTCCAAAAGGTGGTGCAGGCTGTTGGTCTGGTTTACGTCTCTCCAATCTGATGACGGGTTTATCGACTTTTTTGTTTTACTCAGCAGGTACAATCATAAACTTGCTTTTAGTTCACCTTTTTATAGCAGTTGCTTATTTGTTATGTTGTAACAGCAGTCTTGTTTTTTAAAAATGTCGAGTACACAAGACTGATCCTGGTCACGGCACCAAATATCCTCATCGCTTGTGGCACAGTCGTGCCTATACATCCCCCAAGAAATAGATGTGCCTAAGTCGGCCAAGTGGAATGAATATGGTTCGTATCTCTCTTCAATCGTACTCAAGAACAAGGCCAGTGATGTAATCAATTACATAAGAGCTGGTTTATTCATAATATTCTCGTCACACACATTTCATAAATTCATTACGCAATAGTATATGAACACTCCTTATTACTGGCTATTCGTATGCCTCTACGAGTTCCTTAACCACTGTTCTGGCTAAATTCCAAGTTTAATATATACCTTCTAAACGAAGTAAAGCACTAGTTTTCTCCTAACCGGTCTTTCTAGCGGTCTAGCCCTAGCTCTCTTCTCCAGCGGTTCCGGGGCTAACTGTCCTCTCCAGCGGTTCCGGGGCTAACTTTATTCCCCCGCTTTCCCGCTCTTTTTGGCGTACCTTCTCCATCACTTCTCTGTCACCTGTCTTTGGTGGTCACGTCTGGATGAACGTATCTCATCCGCTGGTCACAGTTCACGGGCACTCGTCGAATGTTTCATCCCTCACTGTCAGATGTCATGGCGGTGTGTTCTGCATAGCTGGCTAGGCCATGGCTTTCTAATCACCTATTTCTGTCATTTCACACAGTGATGGATTAGTACGCCGTGTGGTGGTCTGAAATGTATGCTTGTTCATTTAACCCCTTTCTGCCTATATTTCATTACACTTACAGTGTTATTTTTCCTGGATGATTTACTTGTTCTCAAGACATAACCTCACGTCTTGATTTCTGCTGCGTTTATCTATAAGCAACAAATGTTTCATTAAAATTCATAAAAGATTGTCTGTCTATCTGTCTGTCAATCCGCCCGTGCGCCCGTCTGTCCGTCCCTCCGTCTGTCTGTTTGTCTGTCTGTTCGTCCATCGGTGCATCCCTATGTGCGCCCGTTTGCCCGCCCGTCTTTTTGTCTATTTATGTAACTGTCTGTCTGCTTCTACCCACCCACCTGCCTGCCTGTATGTACAAATAGAAAAAAAAGTCCGTTCGTTCGTTTGTCTGTCTGTTTGGCTCTCTGTCTCTCTGTACATATATCTTTCCACATGTCTGCCTGTCTGCTTACCCTTTTTTCCGTGTGTCCGTCAATCTACCTACAATAAATCTTATAACAGTGACATGATCGTATGGGAGCACTCACTGTAATAAATGACACGATATATTCACGTCATGGCATCAATGTCAAAGTGTCATCGATCACGTCAGGAATATCACATCATGATCTGCATCATCCCAATGGAGATCACTTTTATGCCTTGTTGATGTTAGCCTTGAATGGGTCCTGTCCGTCGTTAATACCACACAGCTGTGATACACGGTCTCTGCTTTTATTGAATACATCGTACATTGCTCCGGCAAATCTTGTCGTTTTATCAGTATTATAGATCGTCATTATAAGTTTTAATGGCTAAAAGAGAGGAGGTGTTTGTTGTTGTTTTTGTAGTTGTTTTTGTTGTTATTGTTGTTGCTGTTGTACTTCTTCTCGTTCTTCTTGTTCTTGTTCTTGTTCTTCTTCTTGTTCTTCTTGTTCTTGCTCTTCTTGTTCTTGCTCTTCTTGTTCTTGTTCTTCTTGATCTTGTTCTTGTTCTTGTTCTTGTTCTTCTTCTTCTTCTTCTTCTTCTTCTTCTTCTTCTTCTTCTTCTTCTTCTTCTTCTTCTTCTTCTTCTTTTTCTTCCGCTTCTGCTTTTTCCCTTTCTTCTACTACGCTTTCTTCAGTTTCTTTTTTTTATACGACCAATTTTGTTGACGCAGTTGTGTGTGTATGTTCTTCATAAGCCTGTGTATGCTGATACTCTACGTGGCACAGTGATAATTTTGCTTGCATATTGATTATTAGTTCTAACCTCTTTCAAGAGGGGAATTTGTAGAAATAAATTAGCGACCAGTTGAGATGGGTAAGGATAATTATTTGTGAAGTGAAGAGGGCCAGCTGGATGTTACCCCTCGATAGACCGTTGAGTCTACGCAAACAAAGTGATGGTAGTTGTACCTGGCCAGGTCCGTCTGTATATATAAATAGAGAAGGCCGCGTACATGGATCAGGTGAACAGGAAACAAGGATAGTTGGCTTGGTGTAATCCTGTTTACCATCCTGCTACTGGTACCGCCTTTCTCCCTAGATAAAGTGGTACTAATATTCCAAGTCCTTCGTTGTCCCCCCCCCCACACTCCCCCGCCCCTCGTTGTCCCCCCTCCCCTACACCCCCCCCTCATTGCGTATGATCGTACTGGGAAGGATTCTAGTCTTTTCCTAGAGCAAGGAAATGCAGTCTGAAACTTAGTATTATTGTAGCGCAAACCAGGCCTTTATGAGGGACTCTATGACATGTGAACAGATAGAACACTGCTCTTCTGATCCGCCAGTTTCAGCAGCATGCCTCAATTCAGATCTATTGGTTTTGCTTTTCCTTCAAAGTTATTGAAGCGCACCGAGTCATCATGCTGCCATGGCAACACATGCCCTCGTTAATACTAACTAGGTTTTGTGCTGCGGTGGAAAAACCTCCCGCGGTTTTTGCGGGGGTATCCCCGCTTCTCTATTGTACCATAACACAATTTAGTCTGGAACGACAGATGCAAGCCACAACAACAAACAACTATATAACCCACTAACTCTCCCTCGTGCTCAGCTTTAAGAAACGTTGACCTACTGTCCCCGTATGGGTTCCGCGGGGTCCATTATGGGGGTCGGGGGTGGGGGTTGGGGGGAGGGGGGAATTGACCCACGGCTTCCCTAAGCAAGATCTTTAAAACGGATGTGCATGTAAAAACAAATTCGGAAAGAAGTCTACAAGTTAATAAATAGCCGAAAAACCAGAGGTTTCCGCAAAATTTACCTGCCATGGAAGAAGAAAAAACAAACCTTTCCATAGCCTTAATAATTTTACTTGTAAACTCAATACCCCAGTGACATAACATTACGATAAGATAGTGTCTCTCCCGTTGTACTCCATCTCCACATCCGCCGTTGTCCTATGATAAAGTAGTAATCTTCCTTTTCTCTCTCTCCCCCCCCCCCCCCCCCCACTCTCTTGGCCGCATATTTACCTAGCTTACGTTGGAAATGAACTGATGTATACTTTGTCATGTCAAGTATGCCATGTGAATACATTTATTTTTGGCCGTTACATGACTGTCTCTAACTCCACCCAGCTCTAGTTTATTGTTGTTACATTATCTCTTTACAAGTTTCATAGAAATGGCTAATGTCTAGATTGTTGTCGAACGGCAGCTAGAAGTAAAAACCACTGTTCTTTGTTCACCACATCAGTCACAAAAGTGGATAGTATAGAACAGGCGTCTTGTCACGAGGGCTGCATGGGTCACTTTTGTGTTGTCACGAGGGCTGCATGGGTCACTTTTGTGTTGTCACGAGGGCTGCATGGGTCACTTTTGTGTTGTCACTAGGGCTGCTTGGGTCACTTTTGTGTTGTCACTAGGGCTGCTATGTCACTTTTGTGTTGTCACTAGGGCTGCTATGTCACTTTTGTGTTGTCACTAGGGCTGCTATGTCACTTTTGTGTTGTCACTAGGGCTGCATGGGTCACTTTTGTGTTGTCACTAGGGCTGCTTGGGTCACTTTTGTGTTGTCACTAGGGCTGCTTGGGTCACTTTTGTGTTGTCACTAGGGCTGCTTGGATCACTTTTGTGTTGTCACTAGGGCTGCTTGGGTCACTTTTGTGTTGTAACTAGGGCTGCTATGCCACTTTTGTGTTGTCACTAGGGCTGCTATGTCACTTTTGTGTTGTCACTAGGGCTGCTTGGGTCACTTTTGTGTTGTCACTAGGGCTGCTATGTCACGTTTGCGTTGTCACTAGGGCTGCTATGTCACTTTTGTGTTGTCACGAGGGCTGCTATGTCACTTTTATGTTGTCACGAGGGCCACTGGCAAAAACTAATTGAAATCATAGAATAAAAACGACAATTTTTATTACTGAAACCTAGAATATACAATGTGCTTTCACATGGTTTAGAGGTTCGATACATTCATAAGTAATTAAGTAGGTGAGCACAGGAATAAAGGGGTGTTAGGGGGAGGGGGCAAGACACGAAATTTGTATGTAAGCATAGATTTATATACAACAGCAACACGTACATTGTATGTGTATTTGCACTGTGCAAGCTGTATGTGTGATTGCACTGTGCAGGCTGTATGTGTACTTGCACTGTGTAGGCTGTATGTGTGCTTGCAATGTGCAGGCTGTATGTGTGCTTGCATTGTGTAGGCTGTATGCGTGCTTGCACTGTGCAGGCTGTATGCGTGTTTGCAATGTGCAGGCTGTATGTGTGCTTGCACTTTGCAGGCTGTATGTGTGCTTCCAAAGGAATGCTTACAGCACCAGGGTTGCATGCTTAACATGCCTGATATAGTGCGTTTCAATAACTCATGCCGTTACTTTATCATATATCTTGGAAACTCCTGTATGGATCAACATGGATTTTTGTACGTTGCATAGATTTCCTTTGTCTTTATGACTGTATAATTAACAACTGTGCAGAGACTGCTGATTTTTAAAAGCGGTGAATTTCCTTGATCTATGTTTGAATAATAATATATGTATCCCTGAGAAATAAAATATAGAGTTATTGACACACGTGTGGAGATTTTTAGGGAAATCACTTCACATTACTGCGATGTGCGGTGATTATTTTTATAGCCACATATACAACAAATAAGGCAACATGAAGGCTATATGTTTGCCGCGGGTCCTATATATAGCCAGGTCTTTAATCTGGCATAGCGACTGATCGGGGTTTCCATGACCTCTCCATGGGTGTTCCTCTTCCAGGAAAGAAGCAGAGGTCAAGATAGAAAGCACTTCAGTTAGCAGACAAGCCAACGAAACTGTCACCGTCGCATGATGACGCAGCCTCGCTGACAGAACAAGTGCACTACGAAAGTCAGGTGTAGTAAAAACGCCGAAGAGGCCGTGGGAGTCACAAAATACACATAAACCACATTGGAACGAGCCCACTCTACAAATGTTTTGTTGCAATGAGAACACAGTCTATTCTTCGAGAAAGTTTTATGTACTGACTCTGCAGATTCCAGAGTGGACTATTAATTGTTATGGCTGAAAAAAAAAAAAAACAGGCAGAGAAGTGTAATGACTCTCAGGCACACTGTGAAATGTGTTTACAACCTTGGTTAAACATCGGAGAACATATATGGAAAGTGGTAACAGATTACAACGACGGTGTACTGGGAGATGGAGAAGGAGAGAAATGACTCCATGTTTTTTCTCCCTTTACAAAGATTCCGTCATATGTCGAGTACAAACAACATTTACAGCTCTTCTTCTTGAATCCAAGCAGGTCACGTTGTCAGCATCCCTTTAACTGAAATACAGTTTGTTGTATCGGTGTACATCCCAAGAGGAAAAATACCAGATAAAACAAGCGCTTACCATGGAAGTGTGACATTTACCACATGACTACATTGTTTACCTAACACAGGATTGTTGTTGTTAATTGTTACAGCTTCTGCCATTTCAGTAATGGCCTATGCAGTGTGTAGTAAATTAATTGTAAGTCTCAATTCCCATCATTTACGTGCCCGGACTCTTGCGGATGATGTCCCGTCGAAAAATTATGTTCTTTCCTCTTGGTTGATCTAACAGGATCTTGCAGGAATTGCACTGTGAGTGAAGTCATTTAGTGACGTCATCTGCTATGCTGTCTCTTCGGTCGACCAATGCAACTTATGAAGTTTTTACTGCGGTCTCAGTTCTTATACCCAGTTTCGTCCTTTTTAGGACGAAATTTTTTGTCATTTGAAGCCCTACTCTGGCTTTTGCTGGGGCCGCAATATAGGCAGGCCATAAATATGGCCAAATGCCTGAACGCGGTTTCTGGGACCTCTTCACGGCGATCCTCATCCACATGGTGGCACTTTGTGTCATCGGGTGTTTATCGCTTGTGTGATGTCCTGGTGGGGTAGAAATTCAGTTCAGTTCAGTCTCAGTTCTTGCATTCGCTTCACGGAAAACTTGACTATGCGTTTTTCCTTACTATGTGGCGTGCACCGTTTACCAGCCAGGTTCGCGAGATCCCATTGATATAAAACTCATAGTTCTAGACTGTTACGGCTTTCTATAAAATAAATCACAAATCTTTGACTATTTGCTTGTATAGTTATAAAATATTTAGTTCTGGAATGCTGTAGCTATCTACAAGGTTAGTGACAGATCTGTAACATTGATTTTTTTCGTGTTTATTACTGTAAACAAAATACACTCCTGCAGTGTTGTGGCTGTCTGTCGGATTATCTTATTAAATTGTTGTTCAATTGTATTGCTATATAGGGTAAACTAGCTGTGCCCTGCCACGCGTTGCTGTGGCCCCGAATGGTGAAATGGAGAAGAAAGAAAGAGGCTCTCAACTAACAGTGTCTGTCATAACCCTCAACCCCCGTCCCTCTCCCCTCCACCCAGTCATGTCTCCCTCTCTGAAGGATTGAAAAATCATCCCTGGCGAAAGTATTAAAATAGAATTAGTTAAGAAATGAGAACTTGAAAATAATGTGTTAAGCTCTCTTAGGTAACAGTGTCTGGCATAACCCCCCCCCCCCCCACCCGCCCCCCCACCCACCCACCAATAATATTTCCCACTCCGAAGGAATAAAAACATCATCACTTGGCGAAATTATTAAATTGAGAAATAGTTAAGAAATGATAACTGTTAAAAAATGTTTTAAGCTCTCTCAGTTAACAGTATCTGCCATCAACCCCCCCCCCCCTCCCCCACTAATCATATCATCCTTGCCGAGGGATGGGAAAGTCATCGTCTGACGAAATATTGTAACTGAACGGAGCTTTGCACCCAGAGACAGATGGATAGCATTAATGTGTAATGAGAAGTAAAAGTGGCCAGTGTAACAGCTACCACATCACCCATCCAGTACCAGTACTACTGCTACCACTACCACCACCACCTTCAGAACAAAAACAAAAAACAGTCACTACTGTCTGTGCAGGTCGGTGTAGTCAGAGGTGTTAGCGCTGCATGATGTCGCCACGGACTGTTTAGTGTAACTGAGCTCCCAACAAAGGAAAAAAAAAACCAGTGATGGAACCCACAGTAATAGTCCGTTCTATACTCACAAACAGCGGGAAAAAAAACACCCCACTCGTCATCTTTCCTCTCCGAAGGGACGAATGTTGAATGACCTTAGCATCCGTGTCCACCCAAAGTAAACTGGACTGTAAGCAGTCTTAGTTAACAGCTTCTGTCATCTACAAATAGTTTATTATCGAGTGAAGCGTGGCGGGGAGGATATATGGGACTTTACTGAAATCGGATGTCTTTGGGCGAAATGTGCAGATATCGCAGCCTAGCTGTAAATCAAAACACAACATGCCAACAGCCCTCTGGAGGGAAAAGAAAAATTAGCACCCAGGATAATTGAACACCGGTCAACCACGTGAAGGGCGAAATACGTACAAATATACTACCTAAGACTGAAAAGTTTGGGTCCGATATCGCAGCCTAGCTGTAAAACACAATAACACGTTCCAACCGCCCTCTCAAAGGCGAACGAAGATTACCCGTGACATGACCAACATCTCGTCGCCGCTATCGCAGACTAGCTGTAAACCCCCAAATCGAGCGAAAAGAAGACGTAGATATCGCAGCCAAGCTGTAACCACAACAAAACGTGCCAGGCGCTTAGTTAAAGGCAAAAAAAATTTTTTTTTTTTTATCACCCAGCGGGGCATTGATCGCCAGTCACTCACGTAACACGCAAAATAGACAACTACGCTACCAAGGACTCAAGCATCTGCCAAATTATATCTCCCTCTCCGAATGACTGAAACATTATTACGTGGCGACATTGTTAAAATAAAAATAGATAAGAAATGAGAAATGTAAAAAAAAGTTTTAAGCTCTCTCAGTTAACAGTGTCTTGCAGAAACCCCCCTCGACACCCACTTCCCCCCCTCTGCCCCCCCCCCCCCCTCCCTCCCCCGTGACAATCATATCATCCTCTACGAAGTATGGGGAAGTCATCGCCTGAAATATTTTTGTTAAACTGAGCTTGGCATCCGTGTCCACCCAGAAAAAAATGGGTAGCATTAATCTGTACTGAGAAGTAAATGTGGCCAGTGTAACAGCTGCCACATAACTCATCGAGAACCAGTACTACTGCTTCCACTACCATCACCACCGTCACAACAACAACAACAACAACACAGAAACGGTAATACTGTCTGTACAGGTCGTTGTATCCAGAGGAGTTGGCGCCGCATGCTGTCGCCACAGACTGTTTAGTTCAAGTGTGTCCCCGACATGAAACTCCACCACCTAACCGGCGATGGAACTCACAGTAATATTCAGTGATATATATAAAAAAGTACACTATACTCACAAATAGCGGAAATAAAAATCCGCACTCGTCATCTCTCCCTCTCCGAAGTGACGATGTTTAATTAACCTTGGCATCCGTATCGATCCAAACCAAACTGGACCGTAAGCCTTCTTAGTTAACAGTTTCTGTCATTAACGAATAGTTTTTGATCGAGTGAAGCTTCAAGGAGGGGGGAGTGGGGGGGGGGAGGCTAATGTGGACTGTACTGAAATCGAATGTCCTTGGGCGTAAGACGCAGATGTCGCAACTCAGCTGTAAACCACAAAACAACGTGCCAATCGCCACTTTGGGGTAAAAAGAAAAATTAGTACCCAGCTGGGAATCGAACACCTGTTATACACGTGAAGGGCGGAATACTTATAACTCTACTACCAAAGGCTGAGGACTTTAGGTCAGATATCGCAGCCTAGCTGTAAACCACAACACAACGTGCCAACCGCCCTCTCAAGGGCGAACGCATATTATGCGTAACATGAACATTGAGCATCACGTTGCCGCTATCGCAGCCTAGTTGTTAACCCCAAATCGAACGGAAAAAAGCGTAGATACTGAAGCCTAGCTATAAACCACAACAAAACGTGGCCGCCACCCAGTTAGGGGCCCCCCAAAAAAATTGTGTATGACCCAGCGGGGAATCGAACCCCTATCACCCGAGTAAAAAAGCAAAATGCTTACAACTAACTACGCTACTGAATACTCAAGCACTTAATAGAAATGAAAGTATATAATACTAATGTGATGGCCGGTGTTGCACAGTCAAAGGTGGCCAATTCATTAAAAATAAATCCGGGCGGGCAACGAAACAAATAATGATGTGACCGTTGCTGGAGCTACGTCGTTCGTGGTTTGTGCGATTTTATGACAAAAAATTACCCTTTGAGTCAGAGGCAACGTTGTGTGAAAATTTGAAAGCAATCGGTTCATTAGTTTCCGAGTTTACAGCTAACGTCAGCGGAAAATTAATATTTTTATTAATAATATAGATTATCAATTTTGCTACTTGCTGTTTTTTTTTGGGTCACATCCGAGCATAATGATCAAACTGTCTGATTTTGTCTTGAATCTTGTATGTGTAATATGTCCTGCTGCGCTGTAATGATAACTGACACTGGTCAAAACATTGTGGAAGATCACGCGAAGCAGACCAGAATACCGATGCGTTTCCTACACCCCCCCCCCCGCCCCTTTTTACACTTTTTTTCTAGTGATAAAAAAGTTATTGTATGCCAAGATCATATAATCTAGGCTTAACCCGTGAAAGAAGCACACATTCCATAATAATTGATGTGCTTTAGAAGTAAAAGTAACTGTACAAATGCCATCTTCAATTAGAAAAATAGAAACACGTGTAGCATTCATGGGCCAAGAGACCAAGAAAAGCCATTGAACAGAGTTGATAGAAAGATATTATGGAAAGTAATGACTCTGTGTGAAGTAAGCTAATACCTTAATCCGAGTATGAATACACGCATTCATGAATTGGAGAAGAGTAGTTGAAACAAATCAAGAAACATGAAAACATTCACAGTAACATGTCGACTCCGAAAGTGATGTGTCTAATCATCACATTTCATTATAGCCTACAGTATTTCCACACGTATAATACGCACCTATTTACAACAAAGTTTGTGGTCTGAAATCAGTGGGCATCTTTCACAATGGTACTTGATTGTTGCTGAATGATTTGCTAGAAATAGAAAATACCCCCGTACTGATCTCATTTTGTGTTTAATGCCGGCACATGTGAGAAATATAATGGAAATTTGAACTTTTATATGAGGAGTTGTTTTCCTTATGAAATCGTTTCTTGAGCTGATCTTCGGCTCATTATTTCACACTTCTTACATCAGGACCTCTTGTGCCCACTAAGATTTAACCATTGGATGTCAGCATAAAGAAACCTTCAGTACTGCCATAAAAGACTAGCAGAACCAGCAAAGTCTTCTTGGGAGAATTGGACATCAGCAGCTAGTGTCAAAAAACCAACTTTAGGAGAAGTTTGTATCTGGGCGGGGTGGACGGGGTGGACGGGGGTGGGGGGGGGGGAGGGAAGACCCAGAGATACAGATTAAAATCGTTGTCAACAAAAAGTGTGATCTTTCGTATGCCACAGGTGGAAGTGAAGATCAGGCAATAGATAAAGACAGTGACTTCTCACCACACAAACACAAGTAAAAGAAATGTCATATGGATGAGGGTTTTGACAGCGATGAGTGAATTATTTCCCTAAATTTCTGGTTCCAAAATCAAAGTACGTCTTATACACTGAATCGTCGTGAAATACGGCAAATCGACAAGATACCAAGGTCAGAAACGACAATTTTAGGAACACCAACGAAGTGCTCTTTGCTTATGACCAGGCCTTGAAAACAGAAACAGCTATACTATTGCAACATCATCTCATATCCATTAATGACAAATGTAAATACAATGTCATGCGAATCATACAGTAAAGAAAAAACGCAAAACATGTATGTCAAAAGGAAGAAAGAAGCAGAACTAAAATTGAATAGATTACAAGGGTGTTAAACTGACATTTGGGTTTAAATGTCTGGGAACAACTTTCGCCGACTTTGGAAAAGTGGATAATAAATTGACATCCAATGCAGTAAACCAAATCAAGTATTTGGTCTTACAGCATAGGACAGATCCATTCAACACAATGAAATATCTCGCACAACGGATTTTCGTCGCCACCCTACGCTTTAAGACGGACATGGTCACTCACAACAAACCGGAAACATAAATTATCATCCAGGGATATGAGATGCCCGAGACAAGCTGCTGTTAGCAATTTCGACGACACATTCGTGCCACTAAAGCTTCTCCGTGTCCAGTTAATGGATATATCGACGGATGACATGTAAGCAATCCATGATTAAAATATATCACTTTTTGGAAATGTTTAAAATATATATCCATCTCGATGTCCTGCGGATAGTCCTCTAATCGTCGCGTAGTGAGATATCTGGACGCCCCACGAAGATACATTGTGATGTCCCACAAAGAGATATCTCGACGTCCCTGACAGAGATATCTCGACGTTCGACATAGAGATACCTCGACGTCCGAAAAAGATGTATCTGGACGTCCCACACAGAGATATCTCGACGTCCCAACATAGAGATATCTCGACGTCCCACATAGAGATATCTCGACGTCCCACATAGAGATATCTCGACGTCCAGCATAGAGATATCGCGACGTCCCATATAGACTTATCTCGACGTCCAACATAGAGATATCTAGACGTCCTACGCAGAGATATCTCGACGTCCCATATAGACTTATCTCGACGTCCCACATAGAGATATCTCGACGTCCCACATAGAGAAATCTTGACGTCCCACATAGAGATATCTTGACGTCCCACATAGACATATCTCGACGTCCCACATAGAGATATCTTGACGTCCCACATCGAGATATCTTGACGTCCCACATAGAGATATCTTGACGTCCCACAAAGCCCACATAGAGATATCTCGACGTCTCACACGGAGATATCTCGACGTCCTACACAGAGATATTTTGACGTCCCACATAGAGATATCTCGACTTCCCACATAGAGATTTCTCGACGTCTAACATAGAGATATCTCGACTTCCCACATAGAGATATCTCGACGTCTAACATAGAGATATCTCGACGTCCTACATAGAGATATCTCGACGTCCTACATAGATTTATCTCAACGTCCCACATAGAGATATCGCGACGTCTATCATATAGACATCGCGACGTCCCATATAGAGATATCTCGACGTCCCTCACAGAGATATCTAGACGTCCCACACAAAGATATCTCGACGTCCCGCATAGAGATATCTCGACGTCCCACTTAGAGATATCTCAATGTCCTACTCTCAATGTCCTACACTCAATGTCCGTAAATAGCCACTTGGTTGGCATATTTTTTTTTTTTTTAAGTATCCAGAAACCATGAGTTGTAAACCCTTTGGCTCGGTACTATGGATATCGCAACCCTTCGGCATTGATTCCTTATAGGTACTTAATCTGGGAGAAATGTGGCTTTTCTGCCTACCCCCGGGAGTGTGAACCCGGACCACAAGGAGTTCGTCACACCAGGCAAAGTAGGTTTAACCAACTTCGCTGAGAGTCGCATATAGATAAGGATAAGTAAGTAAAGTAAAGAATGTAAAGATCCCTTTACACGCCCTTAGGCGCATCGGGCATATGGGAAAAGCTCCCATATTTTTACAGACCAATCGGCACTAGGTGGGTAATGTGGTCAAAATTACGCCGACAGATAAGTATCCCTGCGTTCAACAGAGAGTCATCCCAACTTTCAACAAATGTTACGAAAAAAGAATTGTTTCTTCTATTTCTCGTAATAGTATTCTTGGTGATTTTACTGTTAGACGGAATCTCATGTTAAACTTAACCCTAATTTGGGATCCCTTTTAGCCCATACATCCTGAAAGGTAATGTTAATTAGTCGGTCCGTGAACTTTGGAGAGTCCGATAAAACATGATCAGCAATTCCTTTGTTGAATCATCATGAAACTTCAGTGCAGTTAGCCTGTCTGTCTCACTCCTAAGGCAACAAAAGGTGTCTCTGCAGTACCACGGCCAATCTGGTTTTCCGGGTGCCTCCAGTTAGCGTGTAAAACTCTATTTTCAACAGCATCCGAGACTGTTTAACCTAAATTAAAATGACCATGTCAAGCGCCACAAATATTAAGCCACATTACAAATCCTCGAAAGTGTCTGTCTGTCCTGTAGCAATATAGGATGTCAGTTGTCCTACAATCTCACAGTCATCATCATCAATCATCAAGTCCTTTACAGAACGTCGCTCTCTTCACGGCACGCCTGAAAGTATCACTTTACCTAGCCAGATCTCCGGACCCATGTGCTTTCAAGGCGAATGCATCCTTAATGTCTTGTATCAATCTTTGCGGTGGTTGACCCTTGCCTCGCCTTCCACAAACTACATCTTCCATCACCATCTTTTCCAAGCCACCATGACGCCTAATGTGGCCAATCTCACAGTCATTAAAGAAAAACAAATTCCAGGTTGTGAGTTAAAATGCTGCAGCAAAATCTCAGAATACCATTGATTTAAAAGAAAAAGTTTACTGAAACCTTAAAAGATCTCAGCATCAGAAGGAGTTGGCGCGTGAACAGCATTGTGTCTCTCAAACATAAAACAGTGGCCATATCAAACACTACGGTGGGTTGGTGTGACGTGACGCGTGGTTTAAATGTTTATAATGTTGAGTAGGGATGTTCCTCTCAACACATTCCCTCCACCAGATTAACGGAACTAAAATCTGAGCTATGTTGCTCTCAGACAAAAGTCCTGGATACCCAAGGAAAACACACCATATTGGCTCGGGGTACTTTAACATTAGCTGCACTTGGTACCCCAAAGAGAAACAAGGAATTTTAGATGTCTATCATACTTAATGAATTATTAGACAGGGCAAGTGATTCCTCCGTCATCTACCTTCTCCCGGTTGTTATTATTAATAATTAAAGAATTATTATATTATTTGGAGCCCCCACCAAATGGTATTCTATCCTAACAGTTTAATTAAACATGTAAGAACAGACATTGGGAATTTTAACAAACTATGTAGTTTAAAAACTTGACATACAGCTTTATTTACTACAATGAAATTACCAGTTTGTTGATTTACACAAACAGTGACTGGTTAAACGTGATAAGTGATAAGCTTCAGCGAGACAAACAGCTCGGGGTTAGAGTGGTATGATAATGATGAAAATAGGTTAACATAAAGGGGTTAACTCAACTTATAAGCCTCTGACAGCCGTGAGGAAGTGTCAAGCTTGTCCAACTCTTCCTTGCCTGGTGTCTGCCTGTTTCGCTTATTCTCCACGGATCCCCACCTCGTTTCTCCACCTCGTTCTCCACCTCGTTCCCAGCTGGCCGGGTCTAACACAATGTAGTCTCTTTCATGGACTGATCGTCAACATGGGCGCTGTAATCATGGAAACAAGACACATAGTGTAGTATCTTGACTTACCACTAAGAATACATGTATTAATTAATACAACATATAAATAAAATATATCCCATCAATCCTCCTCATATTCCACATCCTCTCCAGTCTAGTCTGAAGGTCTTTTGTCTTACTATGGGCGTCACATATCCTGCCTTCCTCTCTCATGCTATGTCTGATAGTTTGACTTTCTAAGTCTGTTGTCCGTCTTCACTCAGACTTCCAATCACTGGCTGACATTGATATTACATGACCACGTGGAGCAGGTTATGTGCTGGAAAACGCAAACAATTTATATGTGCACGCTGTCCTGAAATTATCTTTCAGTGACAGTGAATTCTATACACCCATCATTCTTCCCTGAGGTTATAAATCCCCTGTTTAGGTGAACACATTAAGTGAGCACATGGTGGGCACACAAAACGTAGCAGCATCCCTGCACATATGGGCATGATTTCCCCACAGTCCAAACTCATATTTTGGCTGATCATGGAAACAATATAATTACATTTCGCTTATAGCAAATTTCCTTGTTCACATCTTATTTTATACACATGAAAACATACACTGAAAAAACATGTGACACAAAACATACAGGAAAAATAGGAACAGTTTAGCAGTTCCCCTAACTTGAGATACTGAATACTCACAGAACTATTTCAAGCAGAATGTGCAGACAAATTAGGAAAAGGTAGTATAGACTAAGCTTAACTCCCTTAACCTAAGTATACAAGATTAAAATTAATATTTTCTCTTACCTGGGAACTTTTCCATCTCTCGCCAAACCAGAGTACGACAATAAAATATACCTTTACGTTGCCTGTGTTTTGTTTGCCGGCAGGCTGCGATTAATGACGGGAATTCCACAGGCTCGAAGTTAAGTATCAATCTATTGTCCAAGTTTAACTCCTCCCTTTACTTAGTTTTTTACTCAACCCTCAAGATGATGGCTTAAGCTCCGCCTCTGAAGTACCTATCAAATCAAATTAGCTAACAAGTGACCTGTCACTCACAGTGAACGGAGTACGACCTTGACCAAGATAAAAACATTCCTAATTGCCAAACACCTGTTCTCCCCAGAATTACACTGACGTGTTAAACTTTAAACTTCTCCTCGCCTCAATGTCTAGGGTCCGCTCCATTCGTGTTAGTTATCTTTTATGACCTACGGTCCAGCTTCAGGTGTGATGCTAAGTTCCCCGTTCGCTGGCCTCTACAGTCTGTGGTCAGGAGACAACATTCTGACACTGGCATGAGAATAGAATTCCTAGCTACAGTGTAAAGTTTTAGGTAATATTACCAAGGTTGGGTCGCTTTGTCTGGATAAGGACTGGAAACATTTAAATCAATACGGTTTAAAGTAACATTTGGTTTAAGGGCATAGTCTCTTGTCTCTCAATAACCAGAAGAACTTATTACAAGTACTAACTTCTGGAATCACTGAGATCGTATCGTGACAGTTAGAAAGAGCAGTAGTGGACGACTTGGTATTTCATTAGAGGATCAATGACCGACCATGTGTCTCCCCTGAGAATTGGAGATATCCCTTGTTATGGCATTTCGGTTGTCAGAAGTAACAGCAGCATGTATGCTTTTGTTTAGTCCGTCGTCCGTACTCTTAGGTAAACATCGAATTCGTTTCTTTGATAGCCACACCCGAGTCTGCTAAAAAAAAAAAAAAAATCAATTTAAACGTCAAAATAGCAGATTTCAACAAAGGAATTCAGCAGGTGAATATAAGGCGGTGATTAGACAAACATTTAAAAAGTCTTCACCGTTAATCACTCATGACATCAGCCTGGATATAAAAAAAAGGTTCAGCTCTGGTGATCCAGTTACAGATGTCAATATCAGGGTCACACTAACCTCTTCGTCTCGCTAGATTGCAGATTTTCGTCGCTTTTAAAGAGAGTAGGAAAAGAGGATAAAAAAGTAGTAGTATTAGCGGTGCTGTCCTGAAATCATGGGCCCGTTGGACACATGCCCTGAGCCCCCACCAGCATCAGAACCCAATGCTAATCAGTAAGTGTCAAGCGACTTGCCAAAATTACAAATTTAATTCATGTGAATGGTTGCTGAAGGTGGTCCCAGTTCAACACAAGGTTCATCACCTCCAAGTGAGTTTATTCACACGAGGCATGAAGACCAACGTTCACGTTCATTCCTAACACTTTTAGCTGTTGTGCAAATGGGTATTTGGTTTCATGTACACAGAACCAGAACTCCAGGGTTGCTTAACGCTTAATTCTGTGTGCAAGATATTTCAAGAGGCTCAACACAGTAGGTATTCAGATATAAAACCATAACACTTCTTCTTCTTCACTTCCTCTTTTACCGCTGTGGGTGTCGAGGGAGATATAAAGTTCTGTTTCTGGCTCTTCTGGCTGCCTCGACCATAGGCACATCGTGCTGTTGTAGAGCTTCTCTGATGTTATCCTTCCATCTTGTTCTTAGTCTACCTCTTGCTCTACGACCTTCTTTTTTTTCCATGTATGCTTTGTATGGTATGATGTCACAAGGCATTCTCTCTAAGTGGGCAAACAATTTCACTTGCTTTCTTTGTATGTAATTTAGAATTGGTTCTGTGCCGACTTTTTCTCTTATGATCTCATTCCTGATCTTATCTCTTATGGTCACTCCTACAGCCCTTCTCAGACATCTCATTTCCATGGTTACTAATTTTCTTTTATGGTTTGTTGTGAGTGACCATGTCTGGCACTGGTAGCACAGAGTTGGAATAAATATGCTTTGAAAAAGATGTCTCTTTGTGCTGATTGGGATTGTCTTAAGCTGTAAGAGGGGGGCTAGCTGTCCCAATACTTGGTTTGCCTTACTGCAATCTAATGTTAATTTCTTTACCAAATTTCCCATCTTCGGTAAATGTAGTTCCCAGATATTTAAACTCAGATGCCTGTTTAACCATTTGATTAGTCCGTTTATATCTCATTGTGTTTTCTGTAGGGATAATAAATCCATTGCCGACTTGCTAGGCCTGTCGCAACTTCACCAGAGCCTCGTTGGCCAGAACGTTTCGGGGTGACCCAGGGTGGCCTTCATGGCTACCGTGGCGGTCCCGTGGCACGAGGCCACACCATACTTCGCCCACACCTAGCAATCCCCTACTTTGTTCTGTTACCACCTGTCACGACGCGGACGTGGGGTTGGACTTTGAGAGGCAACCATAACCTTGATCAGGTTTAAAGACGAAATATCTTATACATTTGAAAAAAAAAATACTGTGGGGGAAAAAAAATTAACGCATTGTTATGACGCGTTTGTATTATTTAACGGAAAGTTTGTACGCAAAGAAACTATGGATGACCAATGTTTTACTTTGAGAATGAAATAATAGATGAATCTGGTGTTAATAGAGAGACCATTCATAACATTTTAGTGCAAAATTTGGCAAGAAAAAAGTTTCTTGCGGGTTTGTACCTCATTCTTTGTCTGATGACCAAAAACTTCAGCAGGTTGAGTACCCAATAGACATCATCAAAACAAGAATTTTTGGCCCAAAAACAAGTGCGTGTTCTCAGCCTTCCAGCCTATTCCCCAGATTCGCCCCCCTGTGGTTATTTTCTATTCCCAAAATTAAAGTTACGATTGACAGGACGCTTCTTTAACGATAACTTTAACTGCATTTTATAAAAAAAAAAAAGAAAATCTTGTGCAATATATCCTTGTCATTGAGAGTTGGAAAAAAAATTCTTGCTTGCTACATACATCCAGTTTTAACATGTGGCTGTGAATTCTAGACAATCAGTAGGCAGGCCAAACAATTTCTTGAGGCCTCAGAGATGTGTTTTTACAGAAGAATGCTTAGAATACCTTGGACAGCCAAAAAGAGCAACCAAGAGGTTTTGAAAGAGGCGCGAGCCCGAAGACAACTTATCACAGACATCAGAAGGAGACAGTCATCATTTTTCGGCCATGTTATGAGAAAAAGGAAAATAGAACATGTTGTTACCACTGGAAAGATCTGTGGAAGGAGGAATAGCGGAAGACAACGAGAGAAGATTCTTGACAGTCTTGTTGCATGGCATGGAGGTGTGTCGGCACAGGAACTGATGCATGCTGCAGGAGATCGCATATCGTGGAGAGGCATGATCGCCCAAGCCAGTCGACAAGGCACCTGATAATGATGATGCATTTTGATACATGTAAATCATTTACTTGATATATAAAATAATGTTTCCGTATAAAAAAGGTCAGCGCTTGAAAAGGCCGAAACTAAGACGTGCATGCCTGCCCAATCTGTAATCCTTTGGAATAATGTTCGTTCGTTCATTCATTCACTGTTGTCTGTGAGAATATTACCTGGTGAGACCTCAATCCGTGGGACACTCGTACAGCTGGTCCTGAAAAACTGCAGAAGGTGCTAAATACGCATAATGACAATCGATCCCTTGTAACTGACGGTCATGACATTGTTAAACGCATTCATTGGCCTCTAAGTAACAGCGCCACTTAGATTCTAAGTAAAGTAAAGGACGTTTCCCCACTTTCAGGCGTAGTGGGTATATAGGGCTAGACCTATTTTGTATACACCGATCAGCACTCAGTGACTAATGTGGTCAACATCGCGCAGACTGCCTTTACTTCTTAAGACTTTATCTAGTACCCATTTAAGGCTGGGTGAAACTGGAAGCTAGGATCTTGAAAATAAAATAGTCCGGCTTCCGTCTGGACTTAAGCCCACCTTGTTCAGATCCGCAAGCGAGCATCCCAATTCATCCATATTTCTACCTTCAGTCTTCAGATGCACCGCCCTGTCTACCTGACCACGCTGACTGTGATTGTATTCTACGTGGCCGTTTCCCTGTGGGTCTTCGACACCCGTCGACCTGGGATCGTGGTCGATGTCCGAAACAACCCGTCGGCGTCTGAGATGGCTAGAGTCATACAGGAGCAGAAGGAGAGAATCGAATATCTGGTCAGCCATCCCAAAGTTATCTATCGATGCCCAGACGATGAGTCCAAGATCAAATACCCAAGGTATAACTGTCCCTTGTCTCTCCCTCTAGGAGAAGTAGACATTTGATAAATATGTTCGGTAAAATAGATATTTAAATAGATATATGTTTTAAGACATGCAGGCTAGGTAAAGTAGACTATACATGTGAGCTACGTAAATAGATATTTAACACGCGTCTAAAGTAAAGTAAACAATGGGATTATGTGCTCGAAGAAGAAGATAAAATGTGTGCTAGGTAAAGTAAGAATTTATACATGGAATTAGTAAAGTATGTGTTTGAGCAGGAATTTAGTAAAGAAACGATTTGACACCACATGTGCTTGGAGTCGACAATACATATGGTAGGTAAAGTTTAAAAAAAAAATGCATACGCCAGTTAAGTAAAGTGGCATTTGAGACGGGGTGAGAGGAAAGCATCAATGGCACAGGGAATAGCATGAAGTGACCACAGTTTTAGAAGCATCAATTGTTAGTGCATGACTAAAGAAACATCACGGACAACCACGAATAAGAGACAATACATGATAGGTGTATTCAAAAAAGAAAAATGTCGAAACATGAATTGTGCAGTGCTAAACAATATATACAACTCGAAATTCGGGTAAGAGACGATTACACAAGAAAAAAAAAGAAAAGAAAAGATAAGCAAACTGAAAAGCAAAACACGAAAACATCAGAGAATTGGTGACGTTAGATGCGTTCTTAAAGCGTAACGCCTCCTATCAAGTGTCTAGGGTGCATGAAAGGCGCCAGTCATATACAAGAGCTGCCTCAGACAATGACACGACTATTGGATTCTTACATGAAAGTAAGAAGAGGCCAACGACAACAGGAGCACCACCATAGGGCAAGCAGAGAAGCTGAAATATTTTGGTCAAGTCAAGCTTCATTTCGGATTGGAAAGAATGATCACAGAAGTAACAGGAAATATTGGCACAGGATATCAGTGACTACTTGGGTATGAAAGTACACTAGACGGGAGAACTGGCGAGAGACCGAATTTCTTTCAGGCAGACTGTGATGAGAGCGACGTTCTGCACAGGACCCGCTACATGATGATAATGATATGCAACAACAATAAAAGTACTAACACTACTACAACTGCTGCTCATACTACTGATACTACAAGCACTATCATCACCACCACTGCTACTATAAATCTGCCTCCACTAATTTCAGTCTCCGTTTTTTTAGGTCTCCTATGTGTTTCTCAATTTACCTATGTAATAATACATTTCTTGTTATGGCCAACTGCATGTTACCAAACTTCGTCACAAACTGCAACATATGAGCCTAGAATCATAATAGAGGTCATATCTTGAGGGGAGCTGCCGGGAAAATACCAATACCAGGATGGGGAAAAAAAAAAAACAGAAAAAGACAAGGGCTGAAGCCAGTTATACAGTTGATTTAAGAGCAACGATTACATGATCGTGTCATCACCGGACGCTGTGGTAGCAACTACCACAGAGAGCAACGATATGAAAATATAATGAAGACAGAGCAGAATATGACATGACGGTATCAAGAACAGCCTTAAAGAAGATCAGCTTATATACATACATACATACATACATACATACATACATACATACATACATACATACATACATACATACATACATACATACATACATACATACATACATACATACATACATACATACATACATACATACATACATACATACATACATACATACATACATACATACATACATACATACATACATACATACATACATACATACATACATACATACATACATACATACATACATACACAGGCACACAGAAACACATACACATAGACACGCCCACAGACACAAACAAACTCACAAGTATTTACAGACACACACACATATACACATTTAGGCACGAACAGACTCACCCAGTCACACACACACACACACACACACACAGAAACAATTAGATGACTGCAGCAAAGCTATGACAATATTTGTAAAAAAAAGCAAACGAAATGAAAGTAGAAGTAGAGTCCGTTCAAAAAGTCGTGTACTTGTTTGAAAACCTGAAAATCCGTAAGAGTCAGATGTTAAACAAATGGGGCGGGGGTGGGGACTGACTTGCTTAGGATGTTCCATTTTCAGCACCAAATATTGTGGACAAAATTGAGAGAACAGCAAAGAAAAAGAAAGTATAACAGAAACTACTTACATTTTAGCTAGTAAATATCAAATATGTATTTACATAATTAGCTGAAAATTAGTTAAATTGGTGAAAATTGTTGAGTGAACTTAACCAGCATATTTTTCTTGTCCAACCGTTATATTCGCAAAATTATCCTTGTCCACCCTGTATATTAGCAATATTATCCTTGTCCACCCTGTATATTAGCAATATTATCCTTGTCCACCCAGTATATTAGCAATATTATCCTTGTCCACCCCGTATATTAGCAATATTATCCTTGTCCACCCAGTATATAACAATATTATCCTTGTCCACCCCGTATATTAGCAATATTATCCTTGTCCACTCCGTATATTAGCAATATTATCCTTGTCCACCCCGTATATTAGCAATATTATCCTTGTCCACCCCGTATATTAGCAATATTATCCTTGTCCACCCCGTATGTTAGCCAAATTTTGCGATGGGATCTCACTTGGAATTTGTGATATTTAAAAATTTATATTGTATGGTATATTGTACTAGCAAACGAAAAGATCATAGTACATAGCTTAATATTGAAACAATAATCGTTTTCCCTTCCTACCTTCAAAATGCTGCTCCGAGAAAACACGACATATTGAACATAAATCCAAACAGAATCACATAAAAAACTTATTAAGTCTATTCCAAGAAAACGACACTTATGAATGAATCTCGAGTGAAGGTAGAATAACTTATTGTCCGGAACAACCCATCGGCGTCTGAGATGGCTAGAGTCATACAGGAGCAGAAGGAGAGAATCGAATATCTGGTCAGCCATCCCAAAGTTATCTATCGATGCCCAGACGATGAGTCCAAGATCAAATACCCAAGGTATAACTGTCCCTTGTCTCTCCCTCTAGGAGAAGTAGACATTTGATAAATATGTTAGGTAAAATAGATATTTAAATAGATATATGTTTTAAGACATGCAGGCTAGGTAAAGTAGACTATAAATGTGAGCTACGTAAATAGATATTTAACACGCGTCTAAAGTAAAGTAAACAATGGGATGATGTGCTCGAAGAAGAAGATAAAATGTGTGCTAGGTAAAGTAAGAATTTATACATGGAATTAGTAAAGTATGTGTTTGAGCAGGGATTTAGTAAAGAAACGATTTGACACCACATGTGCTTGGAGTCGACAATAAATATGGTAGGTAAAGTTTTTAAAAAAAAAATGCATACGCCAGTAAAGTAAAGTGGCATTTGAGACGGGGTGAGAGGAAAGCATCAAGGGCACAGGGAATAGCATGAAGTGACCACAGTTTTAGAAGCATCAATTGTTAGTGCATGACTAAAGAAACATCACGGACAACGACGAAAAATAGACAATACATGATAGGTGTATTCAAAAAAGAAAAATGTCGAAACATGAATTGTGCAGTGCTAAACAATATATACAACTCGAAATTCGGGTAAGAGACGATTACACAAGAAAAAAAAAAGAAAAGAAAAGATAAGCAAACTGAAAAGCAAAACACGAAAACATCAGAGAATTGGTGACGTTTGATGCGTTCTTAAAGCGTAACGCCTCCTATCAAGTGTCAAGGGTGCATGAAAGGCGCCAGTCATATACAAGAGCTGCCTCAGACAATGAAACGACTATTGGATTCTTACATGAAAGTAAGAAGAAGCCAACGACAACAGGAGCACCACCATAGGGCAAGCAGAGAAGCTGAAATATTTTGGTCAAGTCAAGCTTCATTTCGGATTGGAAAGAATGATCACAGAAGTAACAGGAAATATTGGCACAGGATATCAGTGACTACTTGGGTATGAAAGTACACTAGACGGGAGAACTGGCGAGAGACCGAATTTCTTTCAGGCAGACTGTGATGAGAGCGACGTTCTGCACAGGACCTGCTACATGATGATAATGATATGCAACAACAATAAAAGTACTAACATTACTACAACTGCTGCTCATACTACTGGTACTACAAGCACTATCATCACCACCACTGCTACTATAAATCTGCTTCCACTAATTTCTGTTTCCTTTTTTTTTAGGTCTCCTATGTGTTTCTCAATTTACCTATGTAATAATACATTTCTTGTTATGGCCAACTGCATGTTACCAAACTTGGTCACAAACTGCAACATATGAGCCTAGAATCATAATAGAGGTCATATCTTGAGGGGAGCTGCCGGGAAAATACCAATACCAGGATGGAAAAAAAGGAAAAAAAAACAGAAAAAGACAAGGGCTGAAGCCAGTTATACAGTTGATTTAAGAGCAACGATTAGATGATCGTGTCATCACCGGACGCTCTGGTAGCAACTACCACAGAGAGCAACGATATGAAAAATATAATGAAGACAGAGCAGAATATGATATGACGGTATCAAGAACAGCCTTAAAGAAGATCAGCTTATACAATGCATTAGGAAGAGGGAGAAAAAGAAGAGGAAGGAGAAGAAGAAGACGAAGAAGTAGAAGAAAAGAGGACGAAGAAGAAGAGGATGAAGAAGAAGAAGAAGAAGAAGAAGAAGAAGAAGAAGAAGAAGAAGAAGAAGAAGAAGAAGAAGAAGAAGAAGAAGAAGAAGAAGAAGAAGAAGAAGAAGAAGAAGAAGAAGAAGAAGAAGAAGAAGAAGATGAAGAAGAAGAAGAAGAGAAGAAGAAGAAGAAGAAGAAGAAGAAGAAGAAGAAGAAGAAGAAGAAGAAGAAGAAGAGGAGGAGGAGGAGGAAGAAGAAACTAACCTTAGCCCTAACCACCCTGCAATATGGCAAATTCTGGGACTTCCTCGGAATTCCCTACCAAATCTTGCAGCCGCTGAGATGGGATAAAAAGTGGAAAAGAACCTTAGATTTTGTCCGCCGAATTGATCTCTCACAACAGACTCGATTTCTCTGAACACTGGACTGGAAATGAGAGATTAAATGATATAAATACATTCTTGCCTATCCGAACTCCTTACAGCTTTCAGTTAACCTTGTTCTCCTTCGTATTTGATGGCTGATAATTTCCGATTGTATTTTCTATATATCATATTAAAATCTCTTTCGTGTGCAATGAGCAGGTGCAAATATCATAAACGGTCTCTCCATCCTGTAAAACGTTTAAAATATTCTCTAAAGAAAATAATAGAACACGTTTGATTTGAATATTTCTATTTGCATTGACAAGTTCAAATTCGTTAACATGTTAATCGAGCTACAACAGAGACAGTCCGACTGAATATTTCTGATCTGAATCTTTCTATTAAAATGTTAAAGATAAGTTGAAAAATAACTTTACGGCGAGTTTCACTACAAATTATTGATTTGTTGATTCACGATCTGGTTTTTACCCAGCTCCCGAGTGTTTGGGTAAATTTATGAGTCGTTTAAACAATTTGAGACGTATCGTTTAAATTTATAGGTCTTTTTTATAATCTGTGACGTATCGTGTAAATTTATAGGTCTTTTTTACAATCTGTGACGTATCGTGTAAAGTTATAGGTCTTCTTTACAATCTGTGACGTATCGTGTAAAGTTATAAGTCTTTTTTACAATCTGAGACGTACCGTGTAAAGTTATAGGCCTTTTTTACAATCTGAGACGTATCGTGTAAAGTTATAGGTCTTTTTTACAATCTGAGACGTATAGTCTAAAGTTAAAAGTCTTTTTTACAATCTGGGACGTATCGTGTAAAGTTATAAGTCTCTTTTACAATCTGAGACGTATCGTGAAAAGTTATATGTCTTTTTTTACAATCTGAGACGTATCGTGTAAAGTTAATGGTGTTTTTTACAATCTGAGACGTATCGTGTAAAGTTAATGGTTTTTTTTACAATCTGAGACGTATCATGTAAAGTCAATGGTGTTTTTTACAATCTGAGACGTATCGTGTAAAGTTAATGGTGTTTTTTACAATCTGAGACGTATCGTGTAAAGTTATAGCTCGCTTATACAATCTGAGACGTAACGTGTTAAGTTATAGGTCTTTTTTACAATCTGAGAAGTATCATGTAAAGTGTTAGGTCTTTTCTACAATCTGAGACGTATCATGTAAAGTTATAGGTCTTTTATACAATCTGAGACGCATCGTGTAAAGTTCTAGGTCGTTTATACAATCTGAGACGTACCGTGTAGAGTTATAGGTTGTTTGTACAATTTGAGACGTATCGTGTAAATTTATAGGTCTTTTTTACAATCTGTGACGTATCGCGTAAAGTTCCAGGTCTTTTTTACAAATGAGACGTATCGTGTAAAGTTATAAGTCTTCTGCACGCCTTGAGACACAATGCAGACATTATATACTTTACACGCTTCAAGAAGTAATGTCTGTGCAAGAGATAATTATGGTTTGTATTACTTACCGCACATTTCTTCCATTTCGAATTTTGTTTATAATTCACCAGTTTATTGTAGCATCTTGTTTGTGTGTGTGTTCGTGTGTGTACGTGTGTGTACGTGTGTGTGTGTGTGTGTGTGTGTGTGTGTGTGTGTGTGTTTGAAATGACAAATAATCCCTTTGTGTGTTCCGGTGTATCATGTTGACGGAGGTTTGACTGGGTAGACCCACTGTTTTCTAAATCAAGCATATCGTAAAATCACTGATTGAAATCAAATAATTAGGCCAAAAGACGGATAATTCTTCCTAGCCATGAAACCACTGCACAACATGCAAGGAGGAGAAGGAAAAGGAGAAGGAAAATGGAGAAGAAGTAGGATGAGGAGGAAGAAAAAGAGGAAGAAAAAGTAGAGGAAGAAGAAGAGGCAGAAGAAAAAGGAAAAGAAGAACAAGAAGAAGAAAAAGAAGAAAAAGAAGAAGAAGAAGAAGAAGAAGAAGAAGAAGAAGAAGAAGAAGAAGAAGAAGAAGAAGAAGAAGAAGAAGAAGAAGAAGAAGAAGAAGAAGAAGAAGAAGAATAAGAAGAAGAAAAAGCAGAAAAAGCAGAAGAAGAAAAGAAAAAAAAGAAGGAAGAGAAGAAAGAAGAAGAAGAAAGAAAAGAAGAAAAGAAGAAAAAGAAGAAGAAAAAGAAGAAAAAGAAGAAGAAGAAGAAGAAGAAGAGAGAAGAAGAAGAATAAGAAGAAGAAGAAGAAGAAAGAAAGAAGAAGAAGAAGAAGAAGAAGAAGCAGAAAAAGCAGAAGAAGAAAAATGCACAAAAAAAAGAGGAAGAAGAAAGAAGAAGAAGAGAAGAAGAAGAAAGAAAAGAAGAAGAAGAGAGAAGAAGAAGAAGAAGAAAAAGAAGAAAGAAGAAGAAGAAGAAGGAATAGAGAAAAAGAAGAAAAAGAAGGAGAAGAAAAAGAAAAAAAAAAAGAAAAAGAAGAAGAAGAAGAAGAGAACTGAAGAAGAAGAAGAAGAAGAAGAAGAAGAAGAAGAAGAAGAAGAAGAAGAAGAAGAAGAATGAAAAAGAAAAAAAGAGTGGTAGAAGAAGAAGAAGAAGAAGAAGAAGAAGAAGAAGAAGAAGAAGAAGAAGAAGAAGAAGAAGAAGAAGAAGAAGAAGAAGAAGACTCCCAAAAATCTAGTAAAGAAAAAGAGTAGAAGAAAAAGAAGAAGAAGAAGAAGAAGAAAAAAGAAGAAGAAGAAGAAGAAGACAGAAGAAGAAGAAGAAGAAGAGAAGAAGAAGAGAAGAAGACAGAAGAAGAAAGAAGAAGAAGAAGAAGAAGAAGAAGAAAAAAAGAAGAAGAAGAAGAAGAAGAAGAAAGAAGAAGAAGAGAAGAAGAAGAAGAAGAGAAGAAGAAGAAGGAAAAAGAAGAAGAAGAAGAAGAATAGAAGAAGAAGAAGAAGGAAAAGAAGAAGAAGAAGAAGAAGAAGAAGAAGAAGAAGAAGAACTACCACAGAGAGCAACGATATGAAAATATAATGAAGACAGAGCAGAATATGGTATGACGGTATCAAGAACAGCCTTAAAGAAGATCAGCTTATACAATGCATTAGGAAGAGGGAGAAAAGAAGAGGAAGGAGAAGAAGAAGACGAAGAAGTAGAAGAAAAGAGGACGAAAAAGAAGAGGAAGAAGAAGAAGAAGAAGAAGAAGAAGAAGAAGAAGAAGAAGAAGAAGAAGAAGAAGAAGAAGAAGAAGAAGAAGAAGAAGAAGAAGAAGAAGAAGAAGAAGAAGAAGAATTACCAAAGCTTGTAATGAAAATAAAAATAAAAGATCCTCCCGAACAGTTGTAAGAACTTTCTAGTAACTGCTGGTGAAGAAAAGGTGATGAAGAAGGTTCCGTCTCCACATTGAATTGTGATATTCAAAACTCTCTTTTCTTCTCTCGGTTACACATTTTCTGAAACAGATGTTCACCCACCTGTTGATGCTACCTTCCCACTTGTATCACTGTTTACCTTTTGTCTGTTTTCTTCAGATTGACTCTCCAATATGGTTATTTTAAGTCTTTTTATGTGTCGAAACAACTTTTTTCCTATTTATAATTTTCTTTCAGCAACTCCCTTTTATTCCCTAACAAAACAGCTCTCAACGGGCGGATGGAACATTTTGGTGTGGTTTACAGCTAGACCACGATAACTGCGCTTTTCGGCCACAAGCATCCGATTTTATCAAAACCACAATTTGTCATATTTTACGACATAAGGGGACTGTAGATCTATTCTTCTTCCCCTCCAAAATGGGGCTCCCAAACTTATAGGGGGAATGCCAGAGTGAAATATCTAGTTAAATACGTTGTGTAAGTTTAAATATGTCAAGCTGCACAAACTAATATGACAGGTAATGCACTTAGCATCCTGGACAATTAGTGTTGGATTTAGCTATAAGCTAAATAAATTGGGTCCTCACTTTCTTCAGCGGCCTCAGAAATGTATTTCTTTGGAAAGAAAAATTCAATTTGCAAGTTCCTTTCAATATATTTTTGATTAACCCCCCCCCCCCCCCCACTCCCCCCTCCCTCGATCTTTTTACTCCTGCATGTTTATCCTTTTCGAATTTTTCTTATTTTATTTGTTAGTACATTTTTTTCAGGCATTTATTCTAATTCTGAAGCAAAGAATACAGTGCTGTAAAAAAAAAAAAAAAACTTATATGATTATTTTTTAAAATAAATTTCCTGGCTTTGCAGACATATTCTTTATTAATTCTTTTAATACAAATTAAACGTGTCTGCTTTTATTATTTACATATTGTGAAGGTGAACATTCGGCCCTTCCAAACACCCGTCTTTCACACAGCAGATGTATTTTTATCTATAAAGCATGCTATGTACATATACACAAATGCATATCATAAACATCCAGAAAAAAACACAAAAGCATAGCTGGTAAAATGCAGGCACACACTCGCGCGCACACACTCACATGCACACACACACACACTCACATGCACACGCACACTTACATGCACACACACACACACACACATACACACACTCACATGCACACGCACACTTACATGCACACGCCCACTAAATCACTTACAAACACACACACACACATGCACACACACACACACACATGCACAAACACACTCACATGCACACACACACTCACATGCACACGCACACTCACATGCACACACACACACTCACATGCACACGCCCACTAAATCACTTACACACACGCAAAATCACCAACATACATACACACACATACATATTACATACACAGACATGCCACACACAAATCCATACGAACGTACATACGTATGTACATACATACATATACACACATACACACTTACATACATACATACATACATACATACATACATACATACATACATACATACATACATACATACATACATACATACATACATACATACATACATACATATATACATACATACATATGTACGTACGTACGTACGTACGTACGTACGTACGTACATACATACATACATACATACATACATACATACATACATACATACATACATACATACATACATACATACATACATACATACATACATACATACATACATACATACATACATACATACATACATACATACATACATACATACATACATACATACATACATACATACATACATAATACACAGGCACACAGAAACACATACACATAGACACGCCCACAGACACAAACAAACTCACAAGTATTTACAGACACACACACATATACACATTTAGGCACGAACAGACTCACCCAGTCACACACACACACACACACACACACACACACACACACACACAGAAACAATTAGCTGACTGCAGCAAAGCTATGACAATATTTGTAAAATAAAGCAAACGAAACGAAAGTAGAAGTAGAGTCCGTTCAAAAGGTCGTGTACAGGTTTGAAAACCTAAAAATCCGTAACAGTCAGATGTTAAACAAATGGGGCGGGGGTGGGGACTGACTTGCTTAGGATGTTCCATTTTCAGCACCAAATATTGTGGACAAAATTGAGAGAACAGCAAAGAAAAAGAAAGTATAACAGAAACTACTTACATTTCAGCTAGTAAATATCAAATATGTATTCACATAATTAGCTGAAAATGTGTTAAATTGGTGAAAATTGTTGAGTGAACTTAACCAGCATATTTTTCTTGTCCAACCGTTATATTCGCAAAATTATCATAGTCCATCCAGTATATAAACAATATTCTTTTTTGTCCACCCAGGATATCCACAGTATTCATCTTGTCCACCCCGTATATTAGCAATATTATCCTTGTCCACCTAGTATGTTAGCCAAATTTTGCTATGGGATCTCACTTGGAATTTGTGATATTTAATAATTTATAAAATGTTAATATCAGACATATTGTATGGTATATTGTACTAGCAAACAAAGAGATCATAGTACATAGCTTAATATTGAAACAATAATCGTTTTCCCTTCCTGCCTTCAAAATGCTGCTCCGAGAAAACACGACACATTGAACATAAATCCAAACAGAATCACATACAAAACTCATTGTCTATTCCAAGAAAACGACACTTATGAATGAATCTCGAGTGAAGGTAAAATCACTTATTTTTGTTACTCAATGACAACAAGAAATAGAACACAAATGAAGCACACGTGACAGCCATTTTGCGTCTGCCTTATGTCGGCCATAGAAAAATAACAAATGGCATTGGTACAAGGTATGGTGGTGTGTCAGCACACGATGTGAATCATGCTGCAGAGGATTGCAGATGGTGAAGAGCCATGATCGCCCACGCAAGTCGGCAAGGCATCTGATGATGATGATGATGTGATTCGTCAGTGCATGGGCTTTTACGGCAAGATCTAAAGGAAACAAATCATCAATTAAGACAATGGGACCTTGGCTTCTACCAACAGCAGCATGACAATCGAGGTGATGGATGTGACAAGGACCCAAGAATGCGTGACAAATCAAGAAATCGCCAAAGCATCCTCGCTAAGCGACTCAATGAGCATGCTACAGAAGATCCAGGCGGAACATATACTTAAACAGTGGCTCCATCTGATACAGCACACAACACTTCGCAAAAAGGCATACGGCGCACAGCTCATGAGCGGCAACGCTCCATTGCCCAGCAACTAGAAAATGCCTTGCCCTACGTTTACCAAATGGAGCAGAGAGGAGGAAAACCATGCGGAAGCCACCGGTCGTTACATCAACCAGAACTGAATGGGAGTGGTTAGCCTAAAACACTTGGAGACATAATCAGGAGGAGATCGGAGCACTTATGGATCATGTCGGACGTGCGATGAAGATGATCTTGAAATGAACAATGAACACCTCGTATCCCTGCATCCGTGTTAGCATAGCGACCAACTAGCAAGCACTGCCCCAGTGTGTGTGGGTGGGAGAAAGCATGGGCAGAGCGGATATCAAGACTGTACGGACTAGTAAAGTAGGTAAAGTATAGGAGACTTTTTCAAGCCTTCAGGCGTATTGGGTATATAGGGCTAGACCTATATTTTATAGACCAATCTGCACTCGGTGAATAATGTCGTCAGCATCACGCCGGCTGCCTTTACTTCCGAGAACTGTACCTAGTAGCAATTTAATACGAGCCAAGGTCATTAAAAAAAGTCGGGCTTCGTCACGATATGACTAAGTTAGTGGATAATGATGAATCGCTGGTTCTAACATGATTACGTGACATGGGAGTAAAGCCGCCTTCGAGACCGAGATAGGAGACGTTATAAGTAGTTCATTCTGAGAGCAATAAGTAGCGGTACCTTGGGGTGGCTGCTGCATAGAAGGACTGAGCACCCATAGGTATGCGTAAAACGCAGTGACGTCGACTGTGATAACTTTAGCATAATGGCTAGACGCTAGCATCCAGAAAATGTGATTATAGTTCGCTAAGAAATCATTGTATTCTTTACTCACACGTTGAAAGCTAAGTGACGTTTTATATATTGACCTATCAGAAATGTAGTTGAGTCAACATTGTTTCGTGTGCGTGTTGACGTAGGTTTTCCTTGCCGAGCGAGCGTCCATGGTGAATAATATAGTTTTTTTTTCTTCAGATTCCACTTCCAATTCTTGTTTGTACACCCATCGTAAGAATTAGAAGTAATTTTCAGGAATTTATCATTTACAGTTTCTCCGTGGATCTTTCGAACCACCTCACCGAGATGTGATTTTGATAAGAATTATTTGTATTCATTATCCGCATGCCTATTTCGCCAATTCTACGTACTCATGAGTTAAATGTTTTCTCTTTCTCATCCTCACTCTTACACATGTACACACACAGAAAAGCGAGCGACGAACTAACTGAGATAACGATGAACACGAACGACGAGTGTGGCAATTCATCCATTGACGCCGTGGTGGTCGTCCACACATCGGCCGACCATTTCAAGCGCAGAGAGAGGTTCCGGATGGCCTATTCAAACTACAGTAACACTAAACCATACAGACTCAAGGTGAGTGGATACCGCATGCTGGGTAGCGTCCCCTGTATGATAGACTAGATTTCGTGTATCAAGCTCAACCTGTCATGTTTCAGTTCCTGGTGTGTCTCATTCAATATGTCATGTGCCATAGGTTAGTTCTCATGTGTCCCACTCAATGTGTCATGTGTCATAGGTTAGTTCTCATGTGTCCCACTCAATGTGTCATGTGTCATAGGCTAATCCTCATGTGTCCGCGTCATGTGTCATAGGTTAGTTCTCACGTGTCCCACTCAATGTGTCATAGGCTAATCCTCATGTGTCCGCGTCATGTGGCATAGGTTAGTCCTCATGTGTCTGCGTCATGTGGCATAGGCTAGTCCTCATGTGTCCGCGTCATGTGTCACAGGCTAGTCTTCATGTGTCCGCGTCATGTGTCATAGGCTAGTCCTCATGTGTCCGCGTCATGTGGCATAGGCTAGTCTTGGTATGACCCAGTCAATGTCTCATAGGCTAGGTTTATATGTACCCGTCACCGTGTCATATGCCACTTGCTGTCTTCATGTGTCTTAGCTAACATGTCATGTTGACATAAGCCAGTCCTTTTGTGTCCCAGCTAGCGTGACATATGTCGTAGACAAGTGTTTGTGTGTCCCGGTCAACGTGTCATGTGCAAAAGGCTAGTTCTCATGTGTTCAACTCAACGTGTCGTGTGTCATAGGCTAGAAATGGTGTGCATCATTCAACGTGTCATGTGTCATAGGCTAGTTTTAGTGTGTACCAGTCAACGTGTCATGTGTCATAGGCTAGTTATCGTGTGTCCTAGTCAACGTGTCATGTGTCATAGGCTAGTTTTAGTGTGTCCCAGTCAACGTGTTGTGTGTCATAGGCTAGTTCTCGTGTGTCCTAGTCAACGTGTCATGAGTCATAGGCTAGTTCTCGTGTGTCCTAGTTAACGTGTCATGTGTCATAGGCTAGTTTTAGTGTGTCCCAGTCAACGTGTCATGTGTAATAGGCTAGTTCTCGTGTGTCCGAGTCAACGTGTAGTGTCATATGCTGGTCTTCAACATGTCATAGGCTAGATTTTCCGTGTATCATATCTAGTCCTCGTTTGTCGCAACCCTCGTGCAATAAGACTGAATCGGCATGGGCCTTTTAAAAAAAGTAGCATCGTTACATTGTTGCTGAAGCTGGATTCAGTGCAACACATACTGCGGCTCCCATAATTGAGAACTGTTGGCCTTTTTCTGTCTTTCCAGACGATAATCTTACATTATGATATCGCAAAACACGAGAATCACAGGTCATGTCTGTAACAGGCCAAGTTAGAAAGTTTCTTCTCTGCATAGCACAAAGCCTGGGCAGTATTGTAAAGACCATGTGTTGCTCGTGCAGGATGATTTACCTCCCAGCCTGCTTAGTTAACTCCAAAGGAAAGGTACTATTAATATGTTTTATCAAAGCAGGCTACAGAAGATTCTTGGATCAGAAGAGTAGTGCTCTGATGGCCTGTCAGAGCTTCACTCCTTGACCAGAGGTCGGCACGATTTGACACCAAATGTAGCATTCCCTTATGTAATGGTATGACGATCGAAGCTACTGCACACTGTGCACACACATACATGCTCAGTGCTCGAATGCAGAGCCATCCAAAGGGGAGACCAAGATACGGAACTTCCCCTTACGGTTTTATATAAAAATAAAAAGTTCTTCCTTATTGTCTTTAAAGACAGCATGACTTAGAGACAGAATGACTTGAAGACAGCATAACTTGAAGACAGCATGTCTTAAAGACAGAAGGACTTAAAGACAGCATGACTTGAAGAAAACATGACTTAAAGAC
>CAJHNH020002259.1:0-42500 GCA_905116865.2 Candidula unifasciata | reverse complement strand
GTCATGTTTCTGATATCTACATACAAAGAACCAATTGAAAGGAAACATGTAGCTTAGGTGCCGAACTCTAGGCTAAAGCCTGAAATCTTGTACTGCGCATCGTTGCAGCCAACCTTGATTGTGGAGACGCAACATGTTTTACTGACTGATTAAAAAATTGAGACTTCGTCATTAAAAATAATTTGGATTTGAAGGGAATTATAAGATATTTCGGTTTACCGAGCCACCAGTCAACGATGTAACCGCGAATTATTGATTGACCGAGGAGTCATGGCTACAGAATGTCAACGTCCAGGTCATTGCATCTAAAACAGAGAAAGAGAAGTAGAACATGTTCATTACTACACATTTCTAGATGGCACTCTGTTAGATAAAAAAAAAAAAAAAAAAAAAAAATTAGCGAAGCCAATATATTGTAAATTCACTTGATAACACTTAGATCAGGAGCATATCACGGATTATCTGTCCGTAAATTCAGGTGTGTGAGTTAACGAGTAGGCTGACAGATTAGAGGATGTAATCCTTTTTTAGCGGTGAGCTACTTTATGACAAAGCTGAAGTAACGAAAGCTCTGTGGGATCAAATGGACAGTGCAAAAGAACATAAAGCGAACGAACACACTGAAAAACTAATTCAGTTGTGGATAAAAGGAGGTTCTGGAAGACATACGGAGAGGGAAACATAGGCGGACTTTTATTCAGGTTACAGCTGGTACTATAAGCATGTCAACTCTTCGTTGGCTACTGAAGTAGGGGACGGAGCACATGTGGGAATGTCCTGAGTGCAGTGATGTCAGTTCCTAATTGATTGATTTATTGATTGATTGAGTCATATAGTATAATATAGATAGTATAATAAACAGTGCGTAATGTGTGTGAAACAATGTAGACATTTTAGGTTAAGTGATAACAGATAATTGAATCAGGGGCACTGAAACCTGGATGCAAGCTCAGACTACAATCTTCCCCGCAAAATAATGTATAATGGGACTGAGCCACCCCCTCCACCCCTTCCTTTCCATCCACACCGAGATGTGACAATTTGCACATACGTAGACAAGCACACAGCCACCCACACACATATATACATATACAAACACACACACACACACACTGAGAAACACAAACAGTCACACATACAGATACAAATGGAAACACTCACACACACATAGACACTCATGCACAGACACATAAACACAGACACACACACACACACAGACACGCACAAAGACACACGCACTGAGATTAATTGGAGATACGTTCAGTTATAAGGAAATAATCAAGTAACATAAAGTGTATTGATCGGCATTCATAGAAACAAGTAGAAAGGTAGAAGAACACACTAGACAACATAAAATTCGAAAGTTAGGAATTGAACCTGTCACCTCCAGAGGAGGTATGCGCTTCGCCATGGATACAAGTGCACTAAAAAACATGGTCAACTAAGCACCCCCAAAAAAGGTGTCTTATTGGCCATATCTATCGTACAGCTTGAAATCCACAACTATGGAATACGGACACAATTCATTTCAAACCATTGAAATGGCACATAAAAAGGTTACAGAAATTTATATTAACGAAGCAAATGTCGAATAACAATCACAGCAACAATTTACGAACACAGTAGACCTTAATGCTTTGTCTAGAATAAAAAAAACATTTAAGAAAGGTATTTGATTGGTAGATTGCGGTCTGTATACGTCATTCCTATAAATAATTCCTATAATAATATAAATATTTTTTTATAGTTATTAGGAAAAGTTTCTCTAAGTCTGTCAGCATCCGAGCAGGGAACACAGCTGCAGCCGATGAAGCACTCAGAGCCATGGGGTTAACAGGCTAACATGGCGGCTCATTTTACTAGGACTTTACCGAATAGTGATTTTCACTATTCGGCCGAATACGAACAGCTGGACCAACTATTCGGCCGAATACGAATACAAATAGTGAATCACCATCATCAGGTGCTTTGCCGACTGGCATTGCCGATTATACCTCACCACAATCTGCGATCTCCTGCAGCATGTATTAGTTCGTGTGCTGACACACCTCCATGCCATGCAACAAGACTGTCAAGAATCTTCTCTCGTTATCTTCCTCTATCCCTTCTTCCACATATCTTTCCAGTGGTCACCAAATGTTCCATTCTTCCTCATCTTATAACATGGCCGAAAAATGATGACTGTCTCCTTCTGATGTCTGTAAGTGGTTGTCCTTGGGCTCCCGCTTCTATTAAAACCTCTTGGTTGCTTTTTTCATTTGGTTGTCCAAGGTATTTTAAGCATTGTTCTGTAAAACCACAATTCTGAGGCCTCAAGAAATTGTTTGGCCTTCCTACCGATTGTCCAGGACTTCCAGCCATATGTTAAAACTGGATGTACGTAGCAAGCAAGAATTATTTTTCTAACCTTCAAAGATAAAGATATATTGCATAAGATGTTCTTCATTTTATAAAATGCAGTTTTTGCCTGTCCTTTTCTGTTTCTTATTTCAGTAATGCATCTACCATCTGATGTTATCCATGTGCGCAGATAGTAAAATTTATGTACTTGTCCCACACACACAAAAAACATTGACTTTTATTACACATTTAGGAATAATTATTATCTTTGATACCACCATTACTTCTGTCTTCCCACTATTCAAACTGAGGTCCATTCTTCTTCCACTTTCGTGTATGAAATAGATCTAAAAAAAAAAAAAAAAAAACACACACACACATCCATAATGTCAAATGTACGCTGTAATTTTACTTCACAAAATGTTGTACAGAATAGTAAATATTTAAAAACATTTCATATTTTGCATCCTTCAGTCAATCAGTCTGTGGTAACTAATTCCTAGGAGTGAAAGTATTCTTAGTTTTAAAACAAGTAACTAAACTTGTAAATTGTCACTGACAGCTTAGTTAATCCATGAAAGCGGCATTGTCTCACTGAATGTAATTCCAGCTGTACTAAACAGACGTTCACTTGATACGCTCGTAGGTGATGCACAAAGATAACGCTTGACAGTATGAACCAAGGTGGAAAATCTTGATATGTTTATTTTCTACCTTTCCAGAAACGGATGTAAGGTAACCACTATTCGTATTCGGCCCAACCGCAACTATTCGGCCAAATACCGAATAGTTATTAGGTCCACTATTCGGCCCCGAAGCGAATACGAAGCGAACATTCGGTACAGCCCTACCTTCTAACTGTTTCAAATTTTCGAAATGATGGGTTAAAAACGATCTTGGCTGCCAGGTCGACTCAGCCTAAAATATGTTCCATGAAAATACTGGAAAAGTAAAGGCGACCAGTGTGGTGTTGAAACAATACGCCCATAGCATGTCAACTGGTCAGGAATAAAACAGATACTGACGCAGCTGAAAACTACGTTAGCGAATGAATCACGTCCTGGTGTGCCGTGCAGGTGAGCGTTGCCACGTCACATAATCATCAAAATCATGGATGAGTTCAATGATTTTGTCTCGCCCCATCCTTCATGCCAGATCATCCCGACAATTAATCTCGTTACCATCCTCTTGCCCTCTTTCTGTCAATCATGCTACTCATTACCAAGCTCTCAATTATCTTCCTTCCCACAATATGTCCCAAAAATTATTCACTGTCTTAGTATAATTGTTCTAACAGGTTTACGCTTTTGAACTGTCTCGACTAGAACCTCTTCAATTTTTTTTCGATTGCTGTATGATATTTGTAGTTTTATGAAACACCAGATCTCTGCAGCGAGTAAATATTTTTGAGGTTTTTTGCATACTGCTCATGTTTGACACGCATATGACAACACACGTTTTAAATAACACGCTAACACTCTTTTTTTTCTCTCTCTCTCACTGCAACTGACATCTTCTTATTGGTGAGAATCTTTTGCATCTTGCCAGAGACCATCTTTGCCATGGCGATTCTTGTTCTAATTTCTGCAAGGTATCTTTCATTTAGATGTTATGACTGTTTCTAAATACAAAGGCGTGTGACGCATAAAAATAACCTCTAGTTTCAGTCAGGTCATTTAGTGGCTGACCGATAGAAAGTGTTCACTGTAGCAGCATGAGTACAGAGAGATAGTCTTGAAATATCAATGGACAATGTCTCGATTACACAATAAGGTTCAGTAAATTGTGAAAATGTGTTCCAGTAAAGGGTGTTTGGTCATTGTTTCCACCCAGGATGACTGTTAGAAGAATTAACAACTCACGTAAGAGAATCAGGATGTTTCTCGTATGCCTGTATGGTTTGATAAAGAACTAACTCTGTTGCTACTCACTTTAACGACCTCACTTTACTCACAAAATAATGTTTAAAAAATAAAAAGAATTGTGCCTTTTCGTTCCATATCATGGACAATTTTAAAACAAAAAAAGAACACAATAGAGAATGTAATTTAAATTTTACGCTTACACAATTTGTAAAAAAAATTATGGATCCGAACAATGGATGTTTATTTAAACAGCAAAATAAAATAAAAATAAAAAAAAAAGAAACCATCTTTGTCGTGGAAAAAAATACTTCGACTTTCCTAAAGCCGCAAAGATTTTGACAAAACAATATGGTTTTTGGATAAAAGAGGCATCGGTCGACCAGGACAAGTATTTATTCGGAATAATGGAGAACCCGTTTGGCATGATAATAGACAAGGCAGGTACTATGCAAAGTGCGACATTGTCACCAATGAGATGGGAGCAACATACTGTAATGTAACAAGTAAATCAACATTTCTTTCTCCACCTGTTTCAAGCAGATACCGGGTGTACGTTCTCTGTGGGAGTATTTCATTTCTCTGTTTAATCCTCCAACAGTGTGACATTTCCCTGTGTTGGCGTGTATCATTGTGACATTTCCCTGTGTTGGCGTGTATCATTGTGACATTTCCCTGTGTTGGCCTGTATCATTGTGACATTTCCCTGTGTTGGCATGTATCAGTGTGACATTTCCCTGTGTTGGCATGTATCAGTGTGACATTTGCCTGTGTTTGCCTGTATCATTGTGACATTTCCATGTGTTGGCATGTATCATTGTGACATTTCCCTGTGTTGGCATGTATCATTGTGACATTTCCCTGTGTTGGCATGTATCAGTGTGACATTTGCCTGTGTTTGCCTGTATCATTGTGACATTTCCCTGTGTTGGCATGTATCATTGTGACATTTCCCTGTGTTGGCATGTATCAGTGTGACATTTCTCTGTGTTGGCCTGTATCAATTTATCATGTCTCTGTATCAGTCTGTATTAATATAATATTGTCTTTTTCATTCTGCACTAATGTGCTATTTGTCCATGTGAGCATTTAACAATATGATATTTCTTTGAAATAACTCACAGTTTTTACCCTCCATCTTGCAGGCTGTAATGGGTTTTCGATGGCTGGCATCTACCTGTCCCAACGTGAAGCTTCTAATCAAATTAGATGACGACGTCTTCATCGATGTCCGCAAGTTTTTCACCAATTACTGGGAGAAGGTAGCTAGCAACAACAAGAAACGTACCATCCATTGTCTCGTTTGGCACAATGCTAGAGTCGGAAGAACTGGCAAATGGAAGGTTGAGAAAGGGCTCTTTGCCAACGCTAGCTACCCGTTTCCATACTGTGCAGGATTTTTGACGCTAGTGACGCCAGATCTAATTGAGCCAATGTACACATATGGCAAATCGATTGATTTCTTCTGGATCGATGACGTCTTCCTCTACGGGATGATACCTTCAGTTATCCAGGGAGTCAATTTCGTTCAGCTAGGTCACAATCCCAGAGTGATGACCCAAAATTACAAAGAATATAAACAGTGTCGGGAATCCAAGGGTGTTGATAAGTGCCCACTGTGGGCCACTTTAACAAACGGAGAAGACGAAATTGACCAAGAGTTTGCAATCATTTCTGCTCCAAAACCTGTATTTGACAAAACAGTGACAACCAAAAAACAGTATTCGAAAGACAATAAACAAACTGGATTAATTATAACAAGCAATTTATCTCCAGTAAATACTCAACAAAAAAATTTACCATCAATCAATAAAGTATTTGTGAAAATAAAACAAGTTTGAGCTGTGGGAGATATCGGGTAAGAGTTCTATTAGCAAGGAGGAAAGCATTTATTCTTCAAGTATTAATTAATTTTATACACTTTGTATATTTAATTTACAAGAAAAAACATGTATCGACTTATTTTATTTTGACAACATTACTCTCTGGCTTAGACTGATCTATGAAAATATGATTCAAAATCACATGCCTGATACGCAGTTTACGTAAAACAAAAACAAGATTCAAGCAACAACAAAAACAAAACAGCAACAAAAAAAAAAAGTAAATCGGCAAGTGCCTTTTCCACAATTAAGGTTGGTTGCAAAAGATATCCTTTAATTGCAGTTCCTCGCTGTAGGGACATCTGCCAAAAAAACTCCACGTCTATAATTTTGAATCTTTGAATAACTCAAACCTAAGTCCTAAAAGAAAACATGGCAACACTATTCTATTCTATGAGGCAATCAGAGTTCGCGTGAAAAAATATTATGTTATAGAAACAATGAACTGCATCCAAGAGCTTCTCAAACTTTCCGCGTCTTAGTAAACTGCTGTTTAAATGCAGTCACATTTAGATTTTCTGGTAAAGTAGTTCAATCTCTATGTTCCCGATTTATCATTTGATGAATTGGAAGTTTACATAAATCCATACATCACTGACATTGATATACTTCATCTGTCTTTAAAACAAGGGTAACAACTGAGTTAAAGTGTATTTCAGGAACTAAAGAAGATGTCACATTTTAGGCTTGGATATCCGGGGGAAAAGTTAAAGGAATGGGGTATGCAGTATCCTGAATTGTAAGTTCACGTGGCCAGATTAGCTGTAAATGTACCTTTCCAATCTTTCTCTACATACTTTTGTGAATTCGGATTTTCAGCTTTCCGAGTTGCCAGAAGGGTATGGATTGTGATCTCCATTGTGCCTTGTCTAACATGAGACCAACAAATAGCAGAAATCATCAAGATAAAACATTGGTAACCATCATATTGATATTTGGACACTTACCAGTTGTTGGTGATTCTTTTATTATATATCAATGTTGGTGATTGTTTCTTGTGTTATATATAATTGTTGTTGATTGTTGCTTGTGTTATATATCATTGTTTTTGATTGTTTCTTGTTTAAATATCATCAAGACAACACAGAGCCAAACATTGCATGGATATTTGGACTCTAAATTACTAGTTCCTGGTGATTTTTTGACATTTTGATTTAACCTAAAGTTTTTCTCCAAGTTCCCATTAACAGTGCTTTGGATGTATCTTTCAATCCCTCTCATTTATTCACATTTTATTTATCTAATTTGTGGCGGGATAGGGGAAGAGGGGGTCCTTGCTATATAATTAAAAGAGGAAAGAGAGAAGGGGTGGGTGGGATGTCGGGGGGCTTACAAAAAAGTCAGAAAACACTTATATAAATAGATACGAACAGATACTTTTGAAGATAATTTGTGGACTTGCCTTGTCTCATTTCTAATTATGGAGAGAAAAGGGGGACGGCTCAACCTCCTAACTTTAATACACATTTTTTGTTTGCAGTGGGATTGAGGGGGGGGGGGGGGGATGAGGGAGTATATAGTGGGTCCCTCAAGCTTCCTTATCATGCAGTTTGCGGAGCTCCTGTCTGCCACGTGCTACGTGTTGTTAAAGTAAAAAGCAAAGAAAAGGATAACCTCCACGACGTGAGGCTTATATGGTGCTTTGACTGCCGCAGATCTCCGTAGAGCAGTCTGTACTGATGAGTGATCCTGAATATTTCCTTATGCAGGTTAGACGATCCACAAGGAAGTAGGTCAATGTAAACAAATTCCTCCCCTCGGAAAAGGATCTAAACGCAAGACTATCAGGTAGTCAGACAATTGTGGTAGCCACAAGCCTCCATTTCAATAGAAGTCTCTTATTTCGAAAACCACACCCTGATTCACACAGACACGTGTGGTACACAATAAAAGATGTGGCACTACAAAGCTACCATAAAGAAGAGACAAGAAAACAATATTTTTTCTACACAAGCTGAGATCATAATGCTAACCAAAGCTCACCAAAGAACAATGTAAACAAGATCCAACGTGTGTTTTCTGTTATATTCAACCAACAAACAATAGAATCTAGAGTTAGTTCCCCTGTAATACACTGCATGGCTACAGTGATTGATTATGAAACGGTAGGGGTGTTGACACAATCCAGTAGTCATTGGGGAAAATGAGGAAACAAACATTGAATCCACTAGATACAGATGAGTGTGATCCAAATTTAGGTGAAGCAAACCTTTCATGAATTTCGTTGTTCAAATGTTACTGCCAAAGAGTTCCGCAGGAAATATAGGAAAAAAGACTGTCACTGCTGGAGAAAAAAAAACAACATCCAGAAGTCTGAACGGCAACCGTGTAAATTGACGACTTTAACAGTGACGATTATATCTTTTCTGCTGTAGACTCCGATTGAAAGTTCTGGTTGTTCGTTCATTTCTGGACTTTAGTCTTCACATAAAATCTGAGTTTTGCGTGCACATCTGATTTACAGATGTGGCTTAATTATAACCAGACCGTTGGTTCCTCGCCTCTCAGACAGATGCACTCCGATTTACAAGGAAACACTCCGATTTAGAAGGAAACACCCCGATTTACAAGGAAACACTCTGATTTACAAGGAAACACTCCGATTTACAAGGAAACACTCCGATTTACAAGGAAACACTTCGATTTACAAGGAAACACTCCGATTTACAAGGAAACACTCCGATTTACAAGGAAACACTCAGATTTACAATGAAACACTCCAATTTACAAGGAAACACCCTAATTAGTCGACATTATCGACATGCTTCCTGTAAGAATGTTATCCCTACATCCTTTTTTTTGTTATTTGAAGCCCCACTCTGGCTCTTATTAGGGGCCGCAAAAAAGGCAGGCCATAAATGTGGCCAATTGTCTGAACGCGGCGTCTGGGACCTCTCCACGGTGATCCTCGCCCACACAGTGGCACTCTGTGTCATCGGATGTTTGTCGTTTGTGTGATGTCCTGGTGGGGTAGAAAGTCAGTCAGTGAGTCTGTAACAATGGTTCTTGCCACACGTCAGGACTTCCCATAAGTGTGTATGCGCAATCTCTCCATACATTTGTTGTACTATGCTGATGAAGGAATATAAGGAAATAATATTGATCGGCTATTGTTGAATTAGAAAGGTGAAGTTTATTTAATACAAGGAATGTGTCAATACTATAAGGTTATTGGGTACAAGTTTATTTAATACAGGGAATGTGTCACTACTATAAGGTTACTGCCTGCATACACCTTGCCAGATGTATATATTTGATAACGAACAATTGAACATATTGTAATAATTTGTGTGTGATTCGTTTACCGTATCAACGCACTGTGACAGGTCGTATTATTTCTTGACATGAGATTGTTTACATTAAATAACTGTTTTCAGTTAGCAAGTTACGAAGGTGTGGATAAAGGTTTCTATGGCAAGTTTCTTGCATGACCATCTACCGTCACATTGTCGATGCAATATAAGTAAGTAAAGGACCCTTTTCCACGCCCTTAGGTGTATAGGGCATATAGGGCTAGGCCTATATTTTATAGACCAATCAGCACAAGATGGGTGATGTAGTCAGCATCACGCCGGCCGCCTTTACTTCCCAGGACAGCACCCGGTACCCACTCAAAGCTGGGTCGACCTGGGATCCAAATTCATTTTTAAAAAAGTCAGGCTCCGCCAGGAAGCGAACCCACAATCTTCCGATCCGTGGCGACCGTCTAGCCGCTCCGCCACTGCAACTCATCGGTACAATGTATTGGTAGTAAGTGACCCTTTTTACTTAGTGGCCCATTTGACATATAATGCTGTAGTCTATTCCAAAAGTCGTGACCAACATTATAAATCTGTGGTTATTAAAATTTGGGCATGCAACCTGCTAACAATCGTGTCTTTGTAATCATATTTTAGTGTGTAAATGGCAACAAACATGTAGATTTTTTTTTCTTTGAGTATGTGAAAAACTTACACCAATTCAAAGCATCGTCTTCTTCTTCCTTAGGTCTTCTTTTACCGATTCGAGTCTCGGGGGACATATAAGTCCATTTTCGTCCTCTTCTGGCTCTTATATACTCATCGTGGTGCTGTAGAGTTTCTGTTATCGTCCCATCATGTTCTTGGTCTACCTAAAAAAACACGTCCCTTTCCTCTTTTCGTATAGGCATTGTATTGTATAGCATCAGAAGACACTATAAGTGGGCAAACCATTTGATTTGCTGTCTTTATATGCAATTTGGAATTGGTTCTGTGCAGACTTTATCTTGTATAACCTTATTCTTGATTTTATCTTGTCTGGTCACTCCTACAACCTTTCTCAGACACTTCATATCCATGGTTACTAATTTGTTTGATCTTTTGGTGTGACTGAACAAGTGTGGTGCTGATAGCAAAGGGTAGGAATGAATATGCTTTCTATGAGATGTTTGTGTGTGCTGATTGGGATTTCCTTATGCTGTAAGAGGGGAGCTAACTGTCCAAATTCTTCGTCTGCTTGACTGCATGTCAGGGGGGTTCACGAGGACATGGGACAGTTCAGTGTGATGATGATGAATCAGGTATGTTGGGGATTGTGACTCCTGACTAAACTCAGGGCATTTTCAAACAGTCCGATACACGGAGAAATCTGTGTTGGCTGAACGAGGCGTGCTGAACGTCCTCGGACTTCACAAAGTCTCCATTGGACACTGAACTCTGAGAGTTCAACAAAACGACGGCGAAACACACAGATCGCGACTCTTCGCAAAAGACTTGTGTGACGTGGACGTTGTTTTGACCCGGCCGTTAGATTGTTCTAGTTCATTGACAAGTTGTAATGACCTGTTGAAATGTGGCCTGTCAGATGTTAGCTGAGCTTCGTACCGTCTGGTGTTTGACTAAATGTGTTTAGTATTCTACGGTGTAGGTTGTAACTGTTTCATTTAGATCGCACTCAGAAGTTAGATTCAGGATCGCAGTTATACTTTGTCAGTAGTGATGCCTCGTTATGAGCCACAATATCATGCATTGTTTGTGGCGTTAACATCTGCCGACGCACTTCTAGCCCGCACTTGGCGTTTGTCATAGCGTCTTTGGCATCGGGAGACAGCAGGTTGAGTTAGCGCTGTACGGAAGTGTGGAAGGAGCTTAGAGCTTATTTAATGAATGTGAAAAGGTTCGTCTAGAGATTTTGAAGTTAGAAGTGGCCTGGTTTCACAGTTAGGAGCACTACCCCTCCTGAAGCACAGACCTTTATCAGGTCGTATCCTTAGATAATAAAGATTCTGTGTGTGTGTTCAACCAGTGTTTGGCTTGGGTGTGTTCGTTAGCAGTGTTTATCTGTTATTAGTCTGCAGCGCAGCCACATAGATTCGAACCCTAGACACTTAGGTTTTTGACACAGCATAGGAGGTCATTGCCTCGTCCAATTTACTATCTTCAGCGAATTTTGTTTCAAGATATTTAAACGCATGTCTCAGTTTAATATTTATAGTTGCTCTAATGCTTTTTTAAATTCTGCTTCTTTCTTGCTATTGACATTACTTCTGTCTTTTACATGTTGATTCTCATATTATTTGATTAACATTCTTTAATAATGAATGTGAAATGTTGTAAATTCAAGGCTGTATCTGGAATCAAGGCCTGGTCATCAGCAAAGAGTGTTTAGTTGATGACACTATTATAAGAAAACGGCAGCACCTGTTGATCGCAGCAATAGTTTTAGAGATATTTGTTAAAGTATGAGGGTTCGACTTTCGAAAAACACTACAGATTTATACTTATGAAGACCAACCAGTAGTCAATAGGGGATAATAATTAACATCGCACCGGTCGCATTTACTTCCCAGAACTATACATGGCACCAACACTCACGTACAACGAACATGCTTCCCTAGAGCGCAGTATAGGACTATCGTCTGGAAAGACTGACAGGGTTCAGCAAACACTTGAGTTGTAACCAACAAGTTCCAAGCAAGTTGAAGCTACGTGAACATTCACTGCTGAAAGTTCCAGAGACATTTGCACACTAAACTATATCAACTGAACAGCTTTCAACATTTTTGAAACAAGAAACAAGCAAACCAAATTAATTATAATGCTGTTCTCGGACAGCTTCTACAAGAATAACCGGTCTGACTCAATTCGTTAACAGAACAAAATGTATTTAAATGCTAACGTAACACAGTTATAAGAACAAGGCTCTGTTTCACTTGAAAAAAATAAAAAATTAATAACAGTTTTATTAAAATAGCTAACGCATTCACGCTCGTTAAAATCCGTATATTGCGTAGATAACACATACAAATAGTGTAAAATCATGTAGAGATTTTTAAAACATAAGGTCGTATAAAAGTTATATCGTTCAAACAGTTTTTTTGTTTTAAAAATCTAATTTTGAGTATGGTGAGTGTGTGTGCTAGAACTATACAATCTTGTCATACTTTGTCATTACTGGCAACGCTCCTTATTATATACTAGCTGTACCCGGTCACGCGTTGCAGCGGATTAGTTTGGCTAAATGGAACAGAAAGAAAAAAGAAATTGCACGTGTCTAGCATGGTTAATGTCGCAGTCATTGTCTGCGCAGATACATAGATAGGCTTCGATGCCGCCCCCACCCCTCCAAACCCACATATTACTCTCTAATTCATCGAATGTTGTTTGAAAAGAAAGAAAATATAAATCGCACGTGTCAGATGGGTAATGTCGCAATCATTGCCAGCGCAGATATAGAGTATGTCTGGTGTGCCGACTGTAGAACATGCAACACATAATTGTGTCATTATAGTGGTCGCTTTAATTGTATTATTAGGACTTCTAAAAATGGTTATTTGATTATCACATGCTAAAGCTGTTTGTATTTTAAAAGAAACGGAAGTAAAGCTTACTACTGAACTTGCACATAACTAAAAAAATCATAAATTTAATTAGCTGAGTAGCTTTAGTAAAATAAAACAAATTAAGAAATGAAAACTTTTAAATCGTGGGATAAGCTCTCTAAGTAAACAATATCTGTCATCATCCTCCCCCCTTCCTCCTCCACTGACAACTGATCTCTTCTTCTCCGATGATTTTGAAAATCATCACCTGATGATAAATTTTGTTACTGATCTTGACATTCCTGTCCATCCGACTAAAATGTGGAGCAGCAATTGTAACAAGAAGTAAATGCGGCCAGTGTAATATTTACAACACCATCCTTCAAGTACCAGTACTACTACTACCACTACCACCACAATACATAACGACACTACTATCTGTTTTACCATCGGAGTAGACAGGTTCTCATGGGCAAGAGGATTTGGCTTTGCATGGCTAGTGCTACCGCCACATACTGCTCAGGTGAGGATTTGTAATTTTGCCCCCAGACAGAAAAAAAAGTCTAACACCTTACAGGCGGGTAAATCCGGGTCTCCCACATGACAGCGCTACGGTGTAATCGGCCAACCACAATTACTAATACCGCTGTTACTATGAAGGGGCAAGGCAGTTACTGGGACCTAAGGCTCTCTGTTTACAGTTTCAACCCCTGCCCCCTCCCCCCTTCACAACCACCCATCCCCCACTACTACCCTTTCCCTCATCGAAGTAGTTGAAACAAAATTAACGAAGTGAAAAGCAACAAAAAACTAATAATATACCTTCATTACGATTAATAATTACAACTTAATTTAACACAATGTCAGACAAAAAAAATTTAATCAAAATGAAAATAAGTGTAAGTCTATGAAAATTCAGCCTAACCATGCAATGCGAAACTTTGAAATTCTACCGTAGTATGCGAAATATTCAAATTTAATTATCAACTGGTTTACCCACATACCTGCAATTTTGTTAGTATTTAGGGCCGCGTGCGTAGTGCTGTCACCACGACAGTGCAGGTGAGGATTTTATTTTGCCCCGGGTAAAATAAAATTTAAAAAAATCAAATGCAGTACTGGAGCCCAGCGTTTTAACCGTGCAGGCAGCCAACCGCTCTTCCGTGAAGTGCAACAAAGAGCGTGAAAATAAAAAAAAAAAAAACTATTTGAGATGTGTGATTCTAACACCGCTCAAACCCGCAGGCAATTGTTTTCTCATATACACATATCCCAGACATAACTTCTATTATTAATGACACGGCACAACAATAGAAATCGCACGTGTCTAATATAGTTAATGTCGCAATCATTGCCTGCGCAGATAAAGAGATAGTCTTGTTTGCTGTGAGTATGTTGATGTGTGCGGAAGTTGAAAGTCATGCGTCCCGACTACTGTTCGTGTGCATTTACGAACGTGGCATTAATTAAATGTCACTAAAATGAAAATATTAATTTCGTAAATTTCCCAACAAATGTCGACACCTATTTCAAACTATTACAGGTAGCATCTCGGTATCAAAACAAGCAACTAAATCGGTTCAGTGGTTTCCGAGTCTGTAGGTGACAACCAAACAAACATTTATATATATATATATATATATATATATATATATATATATATATATATATATATATATATATATATATATATATATACATAGATATATAGATAGATAACTAGCTGCGTCGTTGTGTCTGTATGACCTCTCAAACAAACTGGCAGTTGTAACAGCTATAGAACAAACTAGCTATTGTGACAGCTGTAAAACAAACTAGTTGTGACAGCTATTCTTTCAGGTTTGAAAATCTCAGTCATTACGCACTAACTATTTCAACAGAAATCAAACAAAGGCAACATTCTATTTATCACTAATGAGGAGAATAATGAAATAATCAAAACATGACAGAAGTATCAACAGAAAGGTGGTCAAAGATGAGAATAAGGTTTTTTTTTTTTTGTTTTTGCAGCGGGCATAAGACTGAGTTACTCTCACTTTCTCGCTATAAGATTGAGTTACTCTCACTTTCTCTCTCTCTTTCTCTGTCTGTCTCTCTCTCTCTCTCTCTCTCTCTCTCTCTCTCTCTCTCTCTCTCTCTCTCTCGCTGTCTCTTTTACTAAGAGCAGCAAGACGCAGTCGAGAGGGGTTGAATAAAGTACGATATTCATGGATCTGTTGACCATCTCCAGCGATCTCAGAAAAAAGATCATGCATAAACCGAATCATGAAGTATCAAAACTTGAGCACGACTTTACACACAAGGCAGGAGGCTTGCTATCTCCGCCATGGCGACCATTTATGAAACAGAAAGAACGAAAAAAAAAAAAAAACAGGTGATAAATTAGGAGTGTGCAAAACTTGAGCGAGACGTTGTCACTTGCATGATTGTACAATCACACAACTCTAGCGTAGTCAGTTGAAAGAGTTGTAGTACTTAACAAGTTTAGAGTAGGCCTGTGTCGAGCATTGATTTAAGTAAAACGTGGGTAAGGGATACGTACTGGGTCCCAGTTTGGTAGTCCACCTTCCAGTGGAAGACATGTATTTGTGGTAGCAACGTGGGAAAGGAACTTTTGCATACAGAGGCAGATTATACAAACACGGAATAGGCACGTATTCTGTGCAGTCCGTGTGTGGTTCATAGGCCGGCAAATGTCGGGGCAAATCTTTATAAATCGAGGGCTGTATCTTAGTTTGGGGAGGTTCAAGGTACTGGTCACCTATCTCCGGTGCTGCTGTATCGTCAATCATATTCTCTAAGGACCACGTTTTCTGGATCCCTCCTGCGTCGACTTCCTTGTCAGGAATTAAACTCGGTCTCAGACTGGAACGTTTTACTTCTAATTCTAACTGTTTCACAGCTCTTTGAACGATCTTAGCAACATGCGTTTTGACTTGTTGTCCGAAAATCCTATTTTTTACAATTTTCATGAGGAACCTCTTCCCACTGGAGGTAAGCGGTGTAAACATTTCAATGTTGGTGTCGTGAAGGTCTTGCAAAACATCGTCAATGATATCATTAATGTAATCACATGTTTGAGAATGAGACGTGCTGTCGTCAACAACGGTCTCTAAATGGCTGTGTATCTTTCGTTGGACGAATGAACATCTAATAACGTCAAGGCAATGCATGCTTCGAGGTGACACCGGGCGAAAGTTCTTGAACACGTAGTCAATGTATGCCTCGACTCTGCTGGTTGTACTGTCAGAACTGATGACTTCATGAAACCTTATCGCAGCCGGCTCATCTGTGGGATCTTCCCCTAGCTCATTCTCGGAGGTAACAAATGTATCATCGGAAGACACTGTTGTGAGCCGTTCTGCTGCTTCGTTCGTGATATCTTCTATGTCTTCTTTTTCAAAGGAGTTTGCTTTGTCCTGCTTCGAAGTTATCAGAGTGTTTTTATCTGTTGGCTCCGCCATTGTGTTAGTCTGTGATTTTACGGCATAAAAAAAAAAAAAAAAAAAAAATAATAAAAAAAATCAGTAAACGATGCCTAAATTGAAACTAGCATTTTGTATAACCGATCAGCAGAGGCAGAGACAAATGTTGGGTAACAGACTTCAAAAATTTATAAAGGCGATAATTTGTTTAGCGATCTCGAATACGTTGTATCAGTAATGAGCTGAAAACTACCCATTCTAAAATAGACGAATCTTCTCTAGGTATCTTCCTATACAGCTGTAACCCCAATACATGTAAATTTGTCACAACACTTTATTATGTGATTCTCTCATCATAGGTTCAAAATGTATATGATAATGTGTCTAGTTGCTTTACCTTATTTTAAACTATTGAAATAATTTACTTAGACTGTTAAACGTGTTGTCATACATTCGTCTGTGAAACCACATCTCTGAGATCTGTTTAGCCCACGATTCACAGCCCTAAACTAAACTATTTCTGTGTAGCATGCAGACGCTATTATAGAGCCTCCAAAACATTCCTAGTTTCTTATTTCCTAATTTATAATTGATTAAAACTTGTTCATGGAATGTTATACGTGTGCATATATTCTTAAATCTATTCTTTCATTTATTCTTTAAGCAATTATCACATAAGTTTATTAGGAATCCGGCATGTCCAAAGGCCAATTTATCAAGAAGCTAGAAAATCGAGTAAACATAACGACGTACCATCAATAAATATTCAAGCTGCCAAGGTCGTATAAAAAACACTGCATTGAAGAGGAACCAACTATCTGCTCAAGATGATCGACAAAACGGGGGAATGGGTTACCAAGAAAACCCTAACTCCTGCTTGGAAGCAGCTTTGGCCGGAACACGTTGTCGATTTGTGACTTTGAGGGGTTCGAGACAGTACCTGTGGAACCTGTAGTCAAGAAGATTGTGTCTTTGGCCACTATCATGGGATTGGAGGTGTATAACAGTGATATCGAAGAGCTTGTGGAACAGCACAGCCAAGAGCTGACCACACAAAAGCTTATGGAGTTGCATTGTGTTTCACAGCAAGAAGTTTTAGAGGAAAGTTTGTCAGAGGAGGAGGAGGTAACAGAAAATCAACAGTCTTCTGGCGAAATAAGAAAAATGCTTAAAGCATGGCAAACTGTTGCATCTTACATTGAGAAGCATCACCCTTATAAGGAAGGGGATATGCGCGTTGCAAATTTATTTAATAATGCTATGTCGCATTTTCGCCAAATTTTGAAAAAAAAATGTCTCTGGACATCTTTCTAGTAAAAAAAAAAAAACTAATTCGCTATGTATCATAATTATTTTGACTTTTTTTTTCTGCAAATCGAATTCGCATTCTAGGTAGGTTCGTTCCGCGTTTGAAGAAACGATGAAGATGATTCATTCTCCTTAACAATATGTACATAATTTGCTTTGAATAAACATTATACATAACAGTTTGTGAGTACTTTTTCCACATGGAACGCATTATCATATTTTACAATAATTTAAATGAGAAAAATTGTTTCGCTTAACGAGTATGATTTTGGAACGAATTATGATAGTTAAGCGAGGTGCCACTGTACTTGTATAAGTAACCTTCTGTGATTAATAAAAAAATTTTTTTTTTCGTACAAGGCTCATATATTCACCATCATTTTTAGGAAGACATTTTTCGTTGTTTGAAGCCCCACCTTGGCTTTTGCCAGGGGCCGCAACATAGCCAGGCCATAAATATGGCTTAATGGCTGAACGCTGTTTCTGGGACCTCTCCACGGAGATCCTCATCCACATGGTGGCACATTGTGTCATCGGGTGTTTATCGCTTGTGTGATGTCATGGTGGGGTAGAAAGTCAGTCAGTCAGTCAAGACTCGTTAGTCTGATCGAAGTGTGTGATTTAGTTCAAACTTATAAATCGCTGTGTCATGACTTATGTGTCATCAGATGCATTTGATGACTCCAGAACAATCCTCAATCATTGAAGTTGCTACAACTATTGGTTGTAACTACAGCTGTTTAAATAGTAGTGAGTGTATTCAGTGATGGTGATAGGTCATTCAAGAATGTTGGGAAGGGACTGCAGCTCAGTGTTGGACAGTTTGATGTAGATTTCTTTCTGGATAAGGAGATGCCCCTCGTGAAAAAAGGCACACCAAGCCAAAGATGCCTTTCTTGAAACCAGTATAGTTACGAGGAAGTCATGACTAGGGTTGACAGGCAGGTCCGTCAGAAAGGATTGTCATACGTTTCCCAATTAGCTCATTCAAACTTAGTGAGTACAATTCTTATCTTTTGAAACTTGGAAAACTTTGCCCGAATTTACTGGGTATACCTGGGCTTTTGATGACCTTAAAAAAAGTACTCTTTTTCTCTGTAAGCAATGGGCTTGAAGGAATACAGTACACTTTCTCTGTGTAAGCAATGATCTTAAAGGAATACGGTACACTTTTTCTCTGTAAGCAATGATCTTAAAGGAATACAGTACACTTTCTCTGTGTAAGCAATGATCTTAAAGGAATACGGTACACTTTTTCTCTGTAAGCAATGATCTTAAAGGAATACAGTACACTTTCTCTGTGTAAGCAATGATCTTAAAGGAATACGGTACACTTTTTCTCTGTAAGCAATGGCCTTGAAGGAATACAGTAGACTTTCTCTCTGTAAGCAATGGGCTTAAAGGAATACAGTACACTTTCTCTCTGTAAGCAATGGGCTTAAAGGAATACAGTACACTTTCTCTCTGTAAGCAATGGGCTTAAAGGAATACAGTACACTTTCTCTCTGTAAGCAATGGGCTTGAAAGAATACAGTACACTTTCTCTCTGTAAGATATTGGTTCAAATAGTTCAAATCTCATTGTATCTGTAAAACCATAATTTTCATGTTGTCCCCGTCAGCTAGAATATTCTATGCTCTGTTCTTCCTTAATGTGTTTCTTTTTTCATATATCATTTTATTTCTGGAGATTTAGAATTGTTTTAAAAGTAATCAGAAACGCAAATGTACAAAAAGTTACTTACTCAGTCTTTGTTTGTCTGAGTTGTTTGTTCGTCAACACTTGTGCGCGTTTATTAACAGTTTTCTTGGGTTTAAAATCTAAGCTGCACACTCAATAATTCACGAATATGCACATCAAAAGCCTCACTTCAAAAATAAAGTGGTAATATTAATTATACTGATAATTACTCCCCGTGATAATTACTAGGCTCTATAATAAATACTCCCTGGCGGAACCGGACTTATTTCAAAAATGTCCTTGGCTCCCAGGTAGACCCAGCCTTGAGTGGGTACCAGGTGCAGTCCCGGGAAAGTAAAGACGGCCGGCGTGATGCTGACCACATCACCAATCTTGTGCCGACTGGTTTATAAAAATATAGGTCTAGCCCTATATGCCCTATACACCTATAGGCGTGGAAAGGGTCCTTTAATTTTTACTTTTTATAATAAATAGCAATGGAGACTGTCATAAATTAAAAGGAGGATGGCCATAGCAATGCAAACATTAAATAGCATCAAAAGTCTATGGTTAAGCACTAGAAAGGAGATCAAAATTAGAATTTTTAGAGCATGCATCTTTCCTATAGCAACACACGGACTGACTGACTGACTTTCTACCCCACTAGGACATCATACAAGCGATAAACACCCGATTACACAAACTACCACCATGTGGATGAGGATCACCGTGGAGAGGTCCCAGAAACCGCGTTCAGACAATTGGCCCTGTTTATGGCTTGCCTATATTGCGGCCCCTGGCTAAGCCAGGATGGGGCTTCAAATAACAAAAAATTTCATCCTAAAAAGGACGTAAGGATTACAAAAAAGCTAGCAGCAACATACGGATGTGAGTCGTGGACTACTTCCCAGTCATTATCAAAGAGAATATGGACTACACCTATATTTTATAGCCCAAGCGACATTTATTGGTTGATGTGGTAATCACGCCGACCGCCTTTACTTCCTAGGACTGTACCTGGTACCTACTTAGTCGACTTGGCAGACAATGTAATTTTTGGACCCGAACCCACTACCTTCAGATCCGCATGCGAGCTTTTAGCTGCTACACAACGGTGGGCCCCACTTAATCCGTAAGCCCGCATTAAATTATCCGCCCTGATATGCGTTTGAATCACTGCTAGTTTTTTTAGTCATTCTGAGAGTATAACAAACAAGTGCCGCAACTGGCAGCTTTGCAGAGATTCGATTGTGCTATAAGAAGAAACTCCACTGGGGAGCATGAACAGCAGGGATCTACCAATCGTCAGTAGAAGTAACTTCTCGTCGACAAATGTTTCGGCCCACGAGCTCCTAGACATTTTCAGTGAGTGGGCCCACCTGAGTTCATGAAACTCTGGGTTGGTTTCCCCAGCTGAACGGAATACCGGATGAATTGCTAAATGAAGCAAAATGTACTATCGCTGTAGATCACCACTTATGCTATAGAAACAGATGATTGTTATTTGCTCTCCAAGAGGACTCACCCATACAGAGGCGTCAACTGAGATAATCCGGTTATTGGTGCAATTTTACAGTGTTTCTTTCCTGGATTGGCCTTTTGTGGCTATATTCACGGGTCAGTGATTCTTTTACTGCTGTCTCCAGGAGTCAGGGCAAAGCCACTCATGGTTTTATGACACTAGCTCGTATACATGACTGGGAGTCACTGAAGCATGTCTGTTTGTAGCATAGGCTGGTAATTAGGTTTATTGCTTGTGTATATCACTGTGGTATTATTGTAAGTAAAGTAAGTAAAGGACCCTTTTCCACGCCTTTAGGCATATAGGGCATATTGGGCTAGACCTATATTTTTATAGACCAATCAGCACAAGATGGGTTATGTGGTCAACATCACACCGGCCGCCTTTACTTCCCGAGACTGCACCCGGTACCCACTCAAGGCTGGGTCGACCTGGGAGAAAAGGTCATTTAAAAAAAAAGTCCGGCTTCTCCATGGAGCGAACCCACGACCTTCTGATCCGCGGAGAGCGTCTAGCTGCTCCGTCACGGGTACTCCCCCGGTATCATTGTAGCTTCCCTCAATTGTCTGTTCACGTCGGTCTGTAAGTTTTTCCTTCCTTCCTGCTACCTGCAGATGTCACCATGTAGCACAGCTCTTTTCTTCGTTGCGTGTGTTGATGTCACACCCAGGTTCGTCTTTAGGTTTGCTACAGGAGGTGTCGATTGAAAGATTATTGACGAGGACAAAGATGGTCGTGTCGATAGTGGCGATGATGATGATGATGTCTTGATATCTGCATGCTTCACACGTAACTTTGCTGCTTGTATACAAAATGTCTGGAAACAACTGTTCTTGTCTATACTGTCTTTATTGTTATACTTCAGCAATGATATTCAATGATATTCCGAAAGGCGCTGTGTTCTCTCTATGGCTAAATACTCGTAGGTTCGCGTTGTGTTCTTCATCTCTATTTACTTTGTTAACTGTTTCTAGTGTCTCTAACTGCCACCTGGCTTCTAGTGCTGTTTGGTACTAACGTCTTGAGCGTTGACTCTAACACCTCTTTAGTGTTCCTAATATGTCTCTGTTCTCCATGGATCCATGTATCTTGTGTGTCGTCTCTGTAGCTTGATGTCTTGTTTCATGTCTCCTGTTTAATGACTGTCTTCGAGACTCAATATGACCGGCTGCTCTCCTTCCAGTGTTAAGCTGGCATTAATGATCATTGAGACTAGTCACTCGTCCTCTGAGTCTCAACAGCTGAAGGCATTCTTTGAGTTGAGCTGACATCTCTACGACTGAAGGCTGGTTTGAGAGTCAATGTGACTGGTCTCTCCTCTCTTGAGTCTTGTGGAGTGAAGAATTCTTCTAGGGTGCTTTGTTACTCGTTATTTATACTTGGATGCTGGAATGCTAGTTATTTGTTTTCTTCGGCTTCTAGAATATTCTAGTACATCTCAACTTGTTTACTAGGTACGTTCTCACGTGGGATTTTCTAAAAATATCTAAAGTGTATCAGATTTCATCATCCTATTCTACGCAGATATAGTAGTTAAATTGACAATTGAGGTCATAGAAGCTTCTAAAAAAGAAGGACAATTTCGTTTGCTTTGATAGGGCATCACAACAAGGTATTTACTAGTTAGAAAAGGTTGGGTCACATGATGAAAAAAATGCATTTCAAAACTTCTAGAAAGAAGGCCAAGGCCAGACAACATCAGTTTGATGTCAACAGCTAGTTTTGGCGGGAACAGGAGATTCTGGAAAAGGGAATGTCAAGGTTACCAAAACTTGTTGATCTCCTAATATTCTAGCTTTATGCCTCCTAACAAACAAGCTATGAGCTCACTCTGTTACAACCAGCCCTGCAACCTGAAAGTATCACACCCTGAACTGCCATCGCCATCTAGCAGGGCCTTTTCCAGCTGTCCTCTTTAAGTTCAACAGAAGTTAATGCAACCGTACCAGCACCACCACCTACTACGCAAGTTCTCTTTACAGTAGCCTAAAAGGAAGAGCACTTTAAAAAAAAAAAAAGACGATATTGCTTTCAGGTTGAAAAGCGTTTCCAGGATCTATTACCAAGAGGTTGACAGTTTAAGTAATTAAATGCAACCTAAACGCATCCATGTGTTAAATTGACATTTAACACTACCAGGACATCACTATACAGCTGGTGACACGAAGTTCCACTATTCACATGAAGAGCACCCAAAGACATGCTCAAGAAAACCCATTTAACCATTAGGCTGTGTTACATTGGTTCCCCGGCAACAGCCAGGGTTAGGCTTAAATATAACAACAAAATCTGTGTTAGACATTGGGATGCAGAAATTATTGTGTAGATGCAGGTTCACTTGCATTCATTGTTATGAACTATCAGGTTATATACTTCTCGTACTTTTTAGGATGAAAATTTTCGTTATTTGAAGCCCTACTCTGGCTTTTGCCAGGGGCCGCAATATAGCCTGGCCATAAATATGCCCTAAAGGCTGAACGCGGTTTCTGGGACTTTTCCATAAGTGATCCTCATCCACATGGTGGCACTTGTGTCTTTGGGTGTTTACTGCTTGTGTGATGTCCTGGTAAGGTAGAAAGTCAGTCAGTCAGTCTGAACCATCAGGAAGCTTGAACTCCTTCAGATAAAAAAAAAAATGGCATTGACTTCCAGGTCGACTCGTCTTTTAATTGTTACCGGGCAAAGTCCTGGAAAGTAAAGACGCCGCATGATGTTAACCATATCACCGACCCAGTGCCGATTCGTCTACAAAATATAGGTCTAGCTGTAAAAAGCCAACCTAAATCGGCTGTGCAAACGATCCATGGGAAATAATTTTAAAAAGCTCTGTGAACCACTTGTGTAGTTGTTGCCCTTCATATAATCCTAACAATAATGATGTTGATGAGTCTGCTGGCTTGTGTAATTTGATAGCTCAGACTTCCGGCTGTGCCAACTGAATCGTCACCTTGATTTGAAAGGATGCCGCTGAGTCTTGTGGTGGATGTGTGGATGTAATCTGTTGCTTGTAGCTAAGTATTAGTGTCACGTTCGCGGCTTTCCAAACTGTATCAGCCTGGTATCTCAGCCCAATGCAAATCTAATACTCCCGTCATGGACCAGTTCATCTTAGAGATAAACAGATGCAGTCTGGAATGAAGAATAGAGGTTAATATTTGTTAAATAAATTATGCAAATTAGCACTGCCAAGCATCGGCGAACGATAAGAGATAAAGGGAGTTAGAAAGAAAAACTGAAAAGGAGACATATGTAACTGGGTGAGGGTGAGGTTCACATTCGAAGAGATAGAGAGAAGAGATTATATACAAGTAGAAAAAGAGAGAGAGAGAGAGAGAGAGAAAGAGAGAGAGAGAGAGAGAGAGAGAGAGAGAGAGAGAGAGATGAACAGAATAATTGTTACAGGATGTATGACAAGATAAAGGGTCCTCCTATACGCGGAGTATGGTCGTAAGTCTACACCACAGACCATCGTGTAATAGTCAGTGGAGTTATAGAAGAGTTTTGTGTAGTATCAGTATTGTGACGTCGTATAAAAACCACAACCAACAGTGATACAACACCTATACTCAACAAACTAACGATTAAATAAAATTATAACAACTAAAAATCATGTTTGATAATAATAAAAAAATTGCACTGTCGCAAGTCTCTTTTTTACACACACTAGATTACCTCAAAACACAACATAATACACAAGATGTAACATCAAGTTATATTCAGCCCAATCGCGTTTTCAATCTCAAGTATTTCAGCAGCCTACCATTCATTACAAATGACAGCAGAATCATACATGTAACCAGATAAAAGGGACAAAAAAAAAAAAAAAAACAGTTGAAACTAGGACTGTACCGATTAGTGATTGTCAGTGATATTCGGCAGAATTCGAATAGCGGGACCAACTATTCGGCCGAATACGAATACGAATAGTGTAGCATCATCATCATCAGGTGCCTAGCCGACTCGCGAAGGCGATTATGCCTCGCTACAATCTGCGATCTCCTGCAGTATGTATTAGTGCGTGTGCTGACACACCTCCATGCCATGCAACAAGACTGTCAAGAATCTTCTCTCGTTGTCTTCCTCTATCCCTCTTTCCACAGATTTCCCCAGTGGTCACAACATGTTCAATTTTCCCTCTTCTCATAACATGGCCGAAAAATGATGACTATCTCCTTCTGATGTCTGTGATTAGTTGTCTTCGGGCTCCCGCCTCTTTCAAAACCTCTTGATTTTTTTTTTTTTTTTGGCTGTCCAAGATATTTTAAGCATTGTTCTCTAAAACAACATCTCTGAGGCCTCAAGAAACTGTTTGGCTTGCCTACCGATTGTCCAGGACTCAAAACGCATTGCCTTTAAAAATAAGTCCTCACTTGACGAGGCTAACAGTTATTATTGTACAGACCACATTTTTCACTTTAAGATTTCAGCCAAAATGTTATCACAACCTTACTTATCCGCTGCACCTTTACGAATACAAATGCAGGATCAGTGGCACCTCGAGATAAATACAACAACAATTATTAGCACAACGAGGTTGGCATTTTATGCAGTATGATACACTTTGACTGTGAAATAAGGAAAAAAAAACAACTCTTTTCGACAGTGGCGAAAGCATACATTTTAAATTTTAGTATCTTTATGCCTTCTTTAATAAAGTCACAATTTAAAGCCGACTTTTCTTGATTTTCTCCGCGGCTCCGCTGGCATACGCACCCAGTTTTAGAACCTCTGCTGTAATGCCTCGGTCAAGTCAGCAGGCAAAGACCTTGCCAGTGTCTGTACCGGGTCGCAGTTTCCCCCGCTAGACAACAGCAACTGTTTCGTTAATGAGAGAGTTATTTCAGTCTATCGCAGTGTATGCAGAATTATGTATTATTCTTCCTACACTAGCTACCATTTTCTTATATTGGGAAGTTCGCTATGCTTCGAATAACGGGCACTAAAGATGGCGGCAGCAAAATATCCTTTCGAGCCGCAGTCACGTGTCAATTGCGCGCTTTCGGCTACTTAATTTGCGGTTTTCCGGCGACTATCGACACCGCCAGGTGGCCCTAACGCCGCTCACGTGGCGTGGATTGGGGCTTAACTAGATGGCTAGGACTCACGAGCAAAGCTGCAGGAGATGCTGACGCTGCTGCTAGTGAGTCCTAGCCATCTAGTTTAGCCCCAATCCACGCCGCGTCAGCGGCGTGCGGCCACGTGGCGGTAGTGGTTGTTGGCGGAAAACCTCAAGAAAACCTCAAATTAAGTAGCCGGAAGCAAGCAATCGACACGTGACTGCGGCTCGAAAGGATATTTTGCGGCCGCCATCTTTAGGGCCCGTTATTCGAAGGATAGCAGGAAGTTCCTTACGCAGCTTGTGAGGAGAAGATTACCTGGTTGTCTTTTCTGAAGCAGTCAACAATTCCTATCTGCTCTGGCATCAATATCGGTTCAGTGTTTTTTTTAATGGAAGTTTCACTGTTACGTCTATAGTCTCCCCAATGCGAATTAGTGGCTACTGGATACTGATGACCATTTTAGTGCAGATTTCATCCACAGGTGGCCAGGTTTTCTAAATCTACATAGGAGTAGCGCTTCGACGTTCACTTAAGGTAAGGGTTTTATCACTGGGGTCAGAGTATTTGTTTGTTCCTATTATTGATAGCTTCATGGTGTGCTGTTATCTCCTGGTCGAGATTATGGGTCAAGTTAGAATAGTAATGTTAAAATCTTTTACAACTGCTGCAATTCATTTATCATGTACAGCGACAGCAGAACTAGGCTGATTGTCTTGTGTCTGGTCTGGCAATAATAATTTCAGCTCTGTGACTAGGTAGGTAGGAATAGGCATATATATATACCTACACATATGTGTGTGTGTGTGTATAAATATATATATAACACATGCAGAGGTCAGCCCTACAGATAACCAATCGTCCTTCAAAACAAGAATTAACAACATGACAGTACCAGCAAGAGAAGTCATTCTGCAAAAATTGTCTAAGGTAGTTGTTTTAGTTTTGTTTTTTGTAAACCTATGTATAAAAAAAGCTGTGGTCAGTGGGTAAGAAAATCCAACAGAAAAAAAAAAAAAAATCTGGGAATCTGTTTATTGCTTTCATAGAAAAGTTGACATCCATAGCATACAAGTAAAGCATTTGTATGTCACAGTTATCTCCCATCCTTTGGATCTCCACATCTGGTAACGCAGGAGTAAGCGGTAATGAAAGAGCTGACTAGCTGACAAGTAACGCACACATGCAAACCGGAAGAAGCATGGACAAAGCTGGTATCGTTACCGCTCTACAGACTGGGTGGGTGATATCGACGAATATCCGACACTAACACGACTGCCTCACTGAGAAGTTAAGCTTGGTGAAACACGTCTATGAGTCATTGAGGTGAAGACAAGAGATACTATAACCAACTTCTCATTGGAACAATCAGTAGAGGTACCTAAGAATGATTTCTGCATCGGAGGACTGAACACGCATGGGATGCCTAATGTGCAAACACGTCGATTGTGATATGTAACATAACGTTACAAGTATCTCTAATGCGGTTTACAAAGTGATTAGCAAATCTGCAAAGAACGAAGGAAATCCATGACGAGAGAAGGAAACAATGCATAAGTCGAATGAGCAAATATAAACGACAGCTGAGAGAAAGAAAAAAAAATGAAAGAAAGGCTTAGAAAAAGGTAAAGAGTAAAGGAAAGTAAAGATAGGCAATAATGTAAAAAAAAAGGTCAGAAAATCAATAATGACAAAAAGAAAGAAAAAACGAAAGAAAGGAGAAATCAGTCTATAATATAAATATTAATGAAAATGTTCGTTTGTGAAAAATCGTTAATCTCCGACAGTTTTTCACGAATTGCTTTGAAATTTTGACACATTGTTGCATTTAAATGCGAGCATGTTTCTAAATAAGAGTTCACGATGATGGAACAACATAACTCTAACGACGATAACATCGGGATCTTCGTTCTATTTTCCGACGATCCGTATTTTGTTTTTCGTTGCCGCGTTTCCTGCACGGGTTTTTATTTTCCCTAGTAGACAAACTTTGACTGCTGACCTCAGATAAAGGCTTACAAGTTTACACAACGGATCAACATCATGGTACAAGGGTAGTAACACATAAGTGTTCCGTTCTACTTCTAACTCAAGCCTGAGTCCGAAAAATCTCAGCGCAAATCTCAGTACAAACTACGTAGCACCGACGAGGATCCTGAAAATACTTTGGTTAGATTTTGAACTAAATAATTTGCCTCAGCAGCGCCATTATGATATTCTTTTAGACATCCAAAAATACACACGGGTGTCCGATCTTACTACTCAGAGACCTAGGGAAATTTCTAGAAGTCCATGTGGAAAAATCCTAGCTTTTACTTGGGCTTGAACCTGGTTCATCCAGCACTCTAGGCGGACAAGATGCCCAAAGACCACTGAACCACATTTGACCTCAGAATGCATAAATCTGTAAAAGATAATAAATTATGTCGTTATGGGGAAGAAAAGTTGGTGAAAAACTTTTGGAAACGAAAAGATGTCGAGTAAAGATTGACTGGACATTATCACTCGTCGAGTGAAGATTGACTGGACATTATCACTCATCGAGTGAAGATTAACTGGACATTATCACTCGTCGAGTGAAGATTGACTGGACATTATCACTCATCGAGTGAAGATTGACTGCATATTATCACTCATCGATTGAACATTAACTGGACATTATCACTTATCTAGTGTTGATTCACTGGACATTATTACTAATCTAGTATCGATTGACTGGACATTATCACTAATCTAGTGTCAATTCACTGGACATTATCACTAATCTAGTATCGATTGACTGGACATTATCACTAATCTAGTGTCGATTCACTGGACATTATCACTAATCTAGTTTCGATTGACTGGACATTATCACTAATCTAGTATCGATTGACTGGACATTATCACTAATCTAGTATCGATTGACTGGACATTATTACTAATCTAGTGTCGATTGACTTGACATTATCACTAATCTAGTATCGATTGACTGGACATTATCACTAATCTAGTATCGATTAACTGGACATTATCACTAATCTAATGTCGATTGACTGGAGACTATCATACATCTGGTGTCGACTGATTGGTCCCCATCACAAATAAGTCTCGATTGCCTAGCCGTATTTACCCATGAAGTTCTGACTGATTGTACTTCATCAACAGTCGAACACCGACTGGGTGGTCTATGAGACAACAACGTGCATGCACAAAGTCTTCCAAACGGCTCAAGGGTTGCAAGTCGATCATTCACTTTTATAGTTTCCATTGAGCAGGTTCTACTGAGTTGCATCTTCGGCTTGACGCTGAGCGCCATATTGACAGCTACTGAAGCTGTAACTGATGACCCCACTAGTCCACAATACCTGGCCAGAACTGACGCCGGCTCAGGGATCATTGACCAGACTGACTGGTTCACTGTCCCGTACCCCGTGACAATGGCGATCATTATGGTCTAGAGCAACATTCCAGTAAGATAATGTGATGAGCGATTTATGTGACATTTGTCTTACGTAAGCATAGCATAACTAATACAAACATAACTTGTCCCACCCCCCCCCACCCCCGAAAATAACCCGCATAATAGTAACACAGTATAAACACTATAATAAGTACTCTTGATTGTGCAAATGCTCGGGAAATCGCGGAGTTAAAACAGTTTGGAGGATACATACAAGACGAGAAGCGCTAGGCACTAAACGTTAAACGGAATAACATTTATAACTAGAGGTCAATTTGATCTTCGTCACATCGATCAGTTTAGCATATCAAAACATCATCACCATCATTATCATTTCATCATCATAATCGTCACAGTCGTTATAACCATCATCAGTTTCATCATCATAATCTAGCATCTGAAGGACATTTTGGTGGCACAGCGACTGACGGGTGGTATTAGATATTTTAATTAGGTATTTACTTTCAGTGACTTTAGAGCTTAAGCCACCTGACGGACACATGATGATGATGATGATAATGATTATAATTATGACAATGATGAAAATTCAATTTCGGGTGCTCTGTCTTCTCAAAAAGTAAATAATTCAATCCACGGTTTACCTGAATCTATTTTTGCTCTCACAAAAGCAATATTTTAATTGAATTCTTTCATTGAAAGTGTATATTCTATGTTCGGGTATTACATTTATGTCTAAGCTTAATACTTGTATTCATTTCAGGGACTCATCACTTAACGCAGGCAACGAACAATCATTTAATCCACTAACTGTATTGAATCCTTTGACTTAATTCATTCATTTACGCCTTAAGCAGAAAACATGTTAATTATGTAACTCCGTCCTTTAAAACAGATTTTAGAATAATTTCTTCCATTCATTCATTAAACTCATACTTTAATCGAATCCTTTCATTAATTCAATGAACTCAATCATTTAACATAACTGCAGGTAACAGTCTGTGGCACCGACTGTCGACAGTGCAGATAGATCTCGTAAGTAACTATGGCAACAATACATTCTATGTTTGAACCGGATGTTCGTTATTTCAATCATGCAGGTAAACTTGGATCATTCTCTATCAGCACGTCCAGTGTCATCACCTGCCTACAAGCGACGTTTGTCTCAGTCCTGGACTCTGTCGGAGACTACAGCACCTGCTCGAGGGCCTGCCGTGTGCCTCCCCCTCCCACGTCTGCCTACAACAGAGGAATCGCTGTTGAAGGGCTCATGAACCTCCTCGGTGGAGCAATAGGCTGTTGTCACCCAACATCCTCTGCTGGCGCTAATATTGCAGTTCTCCGTATTACTAAGGCAGGTGAACCATTAAAGCATCTGTTTTGATATGGCTGTTTCCCGTGTGGGTTCCAGTACGCCATTGTGGGAATAACAAGAGAAGACCCCCTGCCTGCACAAAAGCATGTTGTAATAGTCGACTAAATGAGAATTTTCTGTAAATCGCAGTATATCTGCCTGCAAGGTACCAATAGTCTACATGTAGATGAATCTCACTTGTGAAACGGATGAGCACAAAACACTCAGTTTCTGGAACAGAACTAGAGTTCAGAAGTGAACAAACAACCAGAACTTTCCGCCGGATTTTAAAGCCTGTGAAAGTGAAAAAAAAGAAGAAAAATATATGACTGTTATTTGTTACATGATGCTATTCCCTTGTTTTAGACTGGGTCCTTGATACAATAAAACAAAACATCGTTTGCCATCTCCATAATAAGGGTTGGTAGCAGGGTACCGTTCCTGTCTTTCGGAATATTATGTTTGTCAGGTGCCAGTATTTTCCACAGTAGGAATTTCATACCAAAGCATGAAACCCAGAAGAAATCTTCATCAGAAAGTAAACAATTTGCAGCTGGAACAGAGCACTAGGACGTCGACAATTTTGAAATTATGAAACGCATTCACTAAGCTCCAAGCAACAGCACGGTTGTAGCCAGTCAAATAAAGATAGCAGAGATAAACAGAGAGAGAACAGAGAGAGAACAGAGAGAGAACAGAGACAACTTCAACAATAATTATATGTATGTGTTTAATGTTGCAGGTGGTAAGCCGTAGGGTCTTGCAGTGTTGTGGCATCATTTACATTATGTTCGGTCTGTTTGGGAAATTTGGCGCTATACTGGTCACCTTACCTCACCCAGTTCTTGGAGGCATAATGTTTCTCGTCAGTGGAATATTCTTAGGCTTCATCATGTCTACCCTGCAGGTAACAGTCTGTGGCACCAAGTGACTGTCGACAGTGCAGATAGCTCTTGTAAGTAACTATGGCAACCATAGACTGTCGATACTACAGGTCGCTCTTGTAAGTAACTGTGTGACCCATGGAATGTCGATAGTACAGATCGCACTTGTAAGTAACTGTGTGACCCATGGAATGTCGATAGTACAGATCGCACTTGTAAGTAACTGTGTCACCCATGGAATGTCGATAGTACAGGTCGCTCTTGTAAGTAACTATAGCACCCATGGAATGTCGATAGTACAGATCGCTCTTGTAACATGCTCCCTTTTTAATAGTTTTGTGAAAAATACAGTTTCCTGGATAGTGTTAGGGGTAAATTGGTTGTAATACTTGATGAGGTCGAGTAAGCTTCGGATCTCCTTATTGGTGGTGGCGTTTTTAAGATTCAATATTTTAAGAAGACCCTCAAGATAAATTCGGACTTTTGAGGGGTTTTCTGTAAATCCAAAATGTTGGGATCCTTGACCAATAGGTAATCTATGAGGCATCATTAATAAACATGTGCATATCAACAGTATACATTGCAATATCAGAAATAATAAAGCATGTTTTATTTTGACCGGTTTGTTGATTATTAATTGTAGATGCTGGTAAATGTGTGTACATCTGCCTGGCACATCAGAGAGAACATTATCAATTTCAGCTTTCTGTGTAGATGTTTCTGAAATTTGTTGGGTAATATTAGGTGTAAGGGTTTGTTTGGTTGCAGGTAAGTCTTGTAGGACAGACAAGAGAATATCTGTCGTATCAACTACATTAGAGTCAGGAATGACAGTTCTATTATGGAACTCCTCAACCACTAATTTGTCAGTTGGTTTAGAAGGGATTGGTAACAGTTCTTCCGAATAAACATTATCGGGAGAGATTTCAATTGTTTTATTTGTGTAGAAATTCTCTGAAAGGTTGATGTTGATGTGTTGACAGTTAAAATCTTTATCATACACACTCTCATTCACATCACTCACTCTCACGGCCTGCTGTCTAGTTACAACATTGCAAGTTATGTTGTCCCTCTGCCACTCGATTATCTCACTTTCAGAGACATCCTTTACATTTTTACAGTTGCCAAGGATAATATCAGCAACAGGGTCTGCTAGCACTGCAAATTTTGTTCTACCTGTGCAGTGAGCTGATTTTAGATTGGCCCATGCCAAATCATACTTTTCTTTCTTCCCTGAAAAGGTTCGACATACAATATATTCACCCGTCAAATCACACGCATTCACTAGACTTTCTCTTATACCAAAAACTGTCGACCCAGAATCCCGTAAAATTGTCACTACTTTTCCATTAACTACCCCTTTCGTGAACTTCAGCTGGCCATCGAAACTCGTTACCGCATTTGCATCCCCTATCTCACTGTGACCACAGGTCAGATTACCCTCTTCATTAAACCCTCTGTAGGTCTGGCATCCTGTGTCAGAGAAGTTCACAAGCTCAGCTGAATTTGCTGTAGGTACATCTGCCATACTCCCATCAGAGAACCTACTTCCAGAGTCACTGCCACTGTCAGATATTTTCTGCAGCTGCACTCTGATGCTGTCTTCTTCTCATCTTACAGTCTTTTTGTAAATGATCAATCGAGTCGCACAGGCGACACTGGAGTGGGTAGTTTACTGAGCTTTTCTCATGCATTTCTTTCTCCCTCTTACGAAAATGCTCTTCATACTTTGGGTTCATTTCGCACCACTGTCGTTGACCATGATCTCTTTTACAGTATAGGCATGTAACTATTGGACCTTTATCTCTTACAGGTCTGTAGCTCTTATACTCTTTTGAGTATTCTCCTTTCTTCTGAGTATATTGCTTTTTCCTGTATACAGGTTGTACTGCAGCTCCGTAGCCGATGTCTGCACCCCTGTTGAAACTAAAAATGTTTCTGTGAGCATTCCAGTATGCAGCACCTGCATCTTCCATCTGCTTTACTGTTTCAGGTTTCTGCTCAATCAAAAACGTCTTCATGCTGCTCGGGACACTTGACAACACCTTGTCTCTTATCAATAGATCTTTTAACAAATCGTATGATTTGTTCACTTTCGCCGATGTTACCCACTTGTCAAAAGTGGATACCACCTCAGACATGTAATCCAGAAATGTCTGTTCAGCTTTCGGAATCAAATTTTTGAAGGTATTTCTGTAAGATTCCTCATCTAGGGAGAAATGTTGGAGAATTCTGTCCCTGACAAAATAATAATCCTCAAGTTTTTCAGTAGGGATTGTTTCTAGTAATTTCAAAGGTTCCCCCCCTAGATGTTTTCGGTAAATCAGTGACCACTCTTTAAAAGGGACCTCATAGTGATTAACCATACATTCAAAATTTTGTGTCCATGCAGATATGGAATCACCCTGTGTAAAAAATTTTATTAGGCCCTGGTACTTTTTGAACGAAGGTTCAGCAGCCTTTATCTCAGCCTTACGCATTTGCACCTCAGCATCTCTAGTTGCTTCTATCTCTTTGGCTTTTAGTTCCATCACCAGCCTTTCTTTCTCTAGGTCTGAATTGCATAACATCTCTTTGAGTCTCAAGGTAGTGGTGTGTTCTAGCTCTTTGTCCTTTATCAACAACTGTACCCTGTCTCTCTCAGCCATCGCAGATAACTCTTTGTCTTTTAATGCCGCTTGGGCTTCCAGCTCGATCTGCTTTAGTTTACCGGTGGCTTCTAACTGTTTTTCGATGTTAATAGCCTCTATCTCCTTTAGTTTACTAGCGGCTTCTAGTTCCAATTTCTTGAGTTCTCTCTCGTCAGCTCTGTCTTTTCTCTCTTGAAGATCGGCATATTTCTTGTCTGCCCATTCTAGCGCCTTCTCGCCAGTCAGACCAAGCTGTTTTGCCATCTCGATGAACTCAGATAGACTCGACATCTTAATTACAATAACAATGATCTTTCGTTCAAAATAATAATCAACAACCACTCAACAAATCACCTGACTAACCGTAGCTGCCACGAACAAAAATACTAAAAATTACAAGTGGCAAGCCCGGAAATCAGTGAAACCAATGCAAATAATATAGCAAATTAATAAATGCAATACAAAAATAATAATAATTATGGAACAATTTGGACTGTTCCGATACAGAAAAGGGATGGGTCACCAGAACTTATTCGTTACAATTTCCGAATGAGGGATGATGATGTGTGTGCACAAAAAAAATTAACACAGAAATGAACAGCACTAGTATCACTACGTGGAAAACAATTTCACACACGAAAACACCTCGAAGAAATTATTAATCTCTAAATCAGACGGTACACGCACGAACGATAACGTACTATTAGATAAACACTTATTGACAGGAAAGCACAACGATTGGACAATAACTATTTACAAACAAGACGCTACAAGCATATATCTTGACAATAGACCCGGCTGCAAAAGGAGTTGCAGACGAGACTAGAATCGCAATATAGCTGACACGTAATCTTATGTTAATCCTAGCAACACTAGACAACTAGGGACAACACAAGACTAGCCCTGCCAACCACCCACCAAAAATAACGTAAATGATGAATAGGACAGACGAGAAATGAGAAGGACAATGAACGGTGACAGGGGCTCAAATACAATTGCGTAGAACCCTCGAGGGCTGGAGAACAGACCACAACAATACACCAAAAGCAAAACAAACTTATCTTCTCTCCAGTCCTTGATTCTTTGCCTCCCACAGAACGAATGATGAGGATGATGATGATGACCGAGAACGACAGGCCTCGGTTGATCGGTGTCGGCAGAAACCACACAACAGCACACAATCTTGACCTTCCTCACACTTTTTACTGTCCGTCAAACTATTTCTCCTCTACGTCACTAACTTGTCACGACGCAAACGCAGCCCTATCACATTTAGTCATTATTAATTACATTCCGTCGGAACAAATACGAAAACGAAAACAAACTATCACTTTATAGCGCTATGAGTGACCCAAGCCAACCCCGATGTCGCTATCAAAAATTAAAAGTAGGCCCGAACAACGATGCAATATTTAAGAGAATAAACTCAGCAACGCCATCACAAACTCACTCGATAGCAACATCAAAATTAAGGGATTAACTCAATCACGTTAGCCCTACAATAGTGAACGACAAAACTTAAAGAAAAATAAATCAGTCAGCTAAACATACAAAATAATCTATGTCTCCTATTTAGACAAATAAATACAAGCACATTGGGTTCACAATTAACGCGGACAACTATTCCTATGTAGCTACTACTATCGATTCAATTCCCAAGGACGAAAGCCCCCATAATCTGTCACAAACCTCTGGTATGACCTTGCCGGTCCGTGGCTCGCTAACTAGGCCTATGACAGACAGACTAACCTACAACAGACACTGAACCCGAAACGCACACAGAGCACACACGACAATCTTTATTGGAAGTACAGGTAATACATAGACAGTTGACTTCCCGCCGTGTGGCCACCTATTGCCTGGACCCTCTGGCTGGACGGGCTTTACAATCGCCCCGTCCCCAGTACGTGCGACAGGCAATACTCTGGTGTACAAACCACAATCCGGCAGGATACGCTCTCTTCTATCGCCACGCTGACCCAATCAAACTGTCACAGTCTCTGTCTTAGTGCAGGGTCAGAGTGTCCAGGTTAGCCACTCTCTCACAGCACATATACATAAATACTCTACACAAGAACTATCCTATCCTAACACAAAACTGTACATAAACTATCCAGTCACTAACAGAAATATATCCTAACTTTAATACTATAACATAAACTATCCAGTCACTAAACGTCCTCTCTTCCTGACCGACGCACACCGAATGTCCTTCTTCCTTCTCCCTCGTGTCTCTTGACCCCGTTCACCAGCTCAGTCCCAGAAGCAGTCATCGTGTTACTAAAACACAGTTCAAGCTTTCTTGCTTTATCCTGAGCGCTGGTTTCGCCGTGCGATCACAGAACGGACTCGACCAGTGACGGCCCTGACCTCTGTGTCAACCCTGGGTGCACACCTTACGGTGTGGTACACTGACTGTACTTAATAGGGTTGTGACAGTGTCGCTCTTGTAAGTAACTATGGCACCCATGGAATGTCGATAGTACAGGTCGCTGATGTAAGTACTTGTGTGGCACACATAACTGCCGATAGTGAAGGTCGCTGATGTAAGTACTTGTGTGGCACACATAAACTGCTGATAGTACAGGTCGCTGATGTAAGTACTTGTGTGGCACACATAAACTATCTATAGTGCAGTTCGGTGATGCAAGTACTTGTGTGGCACACATAAACTGCCGATAGTACAGGTCGCTGATGTAAGTACTTGTGTGGCACACATAAACTGCCGATAGTAAAGGTCGCTGGTGTAAGTACTTGTGTGGCACACATAAACTATTTATAGTGCAGGTCGCTGATGTAAGTACTTGTGTGGCACACATAAACTGCCGATAGTACAGGTCGCTGGTGTAAGTACTTGTGTGGCACACATAAACTATTTATAGTGCAGGTCGCTGATGTAAATACTTGTGTGGCACACATAAACTGCCGATAGTACAGGTCTGTATGTACTTGTGTGGCACACATAAACTATCTATAGTGCAGGTCGCTGATGTAAGTTCTTGTGTGGCACACATAAACTGCCGATAGTACAGGTCGCTGATGTAAGTACTTGTGTGGCACACATAAACTATCTATAGTGCAGGTCTCTGATGTAAGTACTTGTGTGGCACACATAAACTGTCGATAGTACCGGTCGCTGATATAAGCACTTGTGTGGCACACATAAACTATCTATAGTGCAGGTCGCTGATGTAAGTACTTGTGTGGCACACATAAACTATCTATAGTACAGGTCGCTGATGTAAGTACTTTTGTGGCACACATAAACTATCTATAGTGCAGGTCGCTGATGTAAGTACTTGTGTGGCACACATAAACTATCTATAGTGCAGGTCGCTGATGTAAGTACTTGTGTGGCACACATAAACTGTCGATAGTACAGGTCTCTGATGTAAGTACTTGTGTGGCACACATAAACTGCCGATAGTGCAGTCGCTGATGTAAGTACTTGTGTGGCACACATAAACTATCTATAGTGCAGGTCGCTGATGTAAGTACTTGTGTGGCACACATAAACTATCTATAGTGCAGTTCGGTGATGCAAGTACTTGTGTGGCACACATAAACTGTCGATAGTGCAGGTCGCTGATGTAAGTACTTGTGTGGCACACATAAACTATCTATAGTGCAGGTCGCTGATGTAAGTACTTGTGTGGCACACATAAACTGCCGATAGTACAGGTCGCTGATGCAAGTACTTGTGTGGCACACATAAACTATTCATAGTGCAGGTCGCTGATGTAAGTACTTTTGTGGCACACGTAAACTGTCTACAGTACATGTCGCTGGTGTAAGTACTTGTGTGGCACACATAAACTATCTATAGTGCAGGTCGCTGATGTAAGTACTTGTGTATGTACACGATTGCCTATATAAGGAGGGAAAAAAAAAAAACACGCATATTACCTCTGAGCTAATAAATTAGGCTAAGGTGTCCTACCTACGTCAGCATAATTTAAGCAAACACACACACACTTACACACATAAACACACACACACACTCCCACACAGAGGTAAAGGCAGCGATAGATCAGAATTCACACCCAGAAGACGTCATCATCTACACAGATGGATCAGTGAAGCGAGGATCTAGGCCAGCATTGACATACACAGCATAAAGGATGGCAAACAATAAAAGAAGACATCAAAGCCAACGCCTACTTCTGAGCTTACCGGTAAATATGTTAAACATTACCACGGCGTTAGCCACTGCTTGTAGAGCACTGGCATGGGAAATGGAACAAGCAGCCACACATGCAGTAATTGTATCAGACTCCATGAAACTGCTTCAGAAGATAGCAACAGACGGTATGCCATTTGAATGTGTAGAAAACATTCGAAAATCGCACTTCGCCTCCCTCAGCTGGATCTAGACACCTGGTCTGGTCACGCTGGTGTAAAGGGGAATGAGTGAGCCGACCAATTGACAAGCAATGCCCAAATGCATATGAGGAGAAGCACAGATAGAGCATATATCATCAACTCTGTAGGGAATGGGCAAGTGGATAATGACAAATCGTAGACACTAACACGATTGCCTGGCATGGGGATGAAACAGGATGAAGCACGTCTGTGACGTCTTCAATGCCGAGAAGGCGGCATTACAAGTAACTTCTCGTGGGAACAATTAGTAGGGGTACCTTGGTGTGTCCCAATGTGCGGTAACGACGACCATGATAATATGACATAACACTATTACGCGTTGATCATAATGCTTAAATATAATATCTTTATAGTGAGGAGGAGAGGAGCAAAGTTCACTGAGACACAAGACATATGAAAACATGAGTCGTCACAATTCTACAGTCACATAAATGCAGTCTGTGGATATACGTTTTTTAACAGAATTAGAGGGCAGCTGCAAGCGTCTGGGTTCTGTCAAGTGAGCACACTGTAGAGACAAGGCTGCAACCTTCGTTAGAATGAAAGACAAAAAGGTTTCCTTTCGAAATCTTCCGGGCCACTTAATAAACTATTTACTCCTTCTCTCTCTGTCTGTCTCCCTCTCTCTTTCTCCCCCCTCTCTCTATCTCACTCTCTTTAATATATCTATATATATAACATAATATATATATATATATAGATATATATATATATATATATATACGCCATATATATATATATATATATATAGAGGAGAGAGAGAGAGAGAGAGAGAGAGAGGGATTTCAGTTTTTATAGAACCTTAAATTATTACAATGAAGTATTTTGGGAAGTAAAAGCGGATACCACAAGAATGAAAACATCATCCTATGGTAAATACAAGAAGTAACCGTAATTTGGTGCTTTTATGCAGATGTATTTGTGGTGAGAAGAAATATAAAAGGTTTAAGTCCGACACGTCAGCAACCAGTCGATTGCTGGAGCGATCAGTACCTTTTTCTCACGTCATTTGTTGACGAAGATTGTGCAGCTAAGTGTTTACCAGAGATGCTCTGACACCCATTTTTAAAAACGGAGAAACCACATAAATAAATTATATTACTTCCATAGCTTCGCTAAAAGAGAGAGGGTTACATCACCTAATCAAAAAACTGCAGGTCACAGAGGCAACACGATTGGCACAGTTGTATGAGGATGGGTCCGAGGTTTACCGATTACCATTCATTCCCGACAGTCTCTACAAGTCTCGCTTCGTGAAATATATCCCTATACTCGAGTACACACGACAGTAACTATGTTTAGTATGGTTGAACACCAGTCTGCAAGATATCAACAAGTTTAAAAAAAATACTTTTATTAAACAAACAAGTGACAATAAATTCAATGTTCACATCATAAGAATGTACAGAAGACATGATGTGCCAAGGAAATTACTGTACTGGAACAACTAATACAACTCCTGAAACATAGCAAGATACTTTTCTGGTAATCGTGTATTCTGGTAATCTCAGTTTCAGCTTTATAACAAACGGGTCGCCCCATAGTTGCTCCGCTCCTGTGCCTACGAAAAACACATAAAATGTTTATCACAGTGCAAATGGAATCCGCTGCTCACAGTGTTACGCCATGCACTCAACTCAAAAACTGGGCAACGAAACTATATCCTTCCAGTCTACAAATCGAGCAAAAATGCAACAGCCACCGTCTGGCAAAGAAAAAAAAAATCGCCACGGTTACAGAAGGTTTTGACCTGAAACATTATTTGATGCTTAATAAACGGTCACCCCAGCAGTACCCTCACTATTAGCTGGGGAAGAGGCTTAGGACATTACATCCACCTGCAGGCGTCGCCCCTATAACGACCTGACAGTCTTCGTTAACGACTGTTTACCCAACAGCCATGCAGTTCTTTGGCACGAAGGAGACACCTTGAACATTGGGTTTCGGACAACCAACTCCCGACATTATCGCTACAGGAAGCACAATGAAACCATGGAAATGAGATGTATGAGAAGGGCTATAGAAGTGACCATAAGAGATCAGATCAGGAATAAGATCATAAGAGAAAAAGTCGGCACAGAACCAATTCTAAATTACATACGAAGACAGCAAGTGAAATGGTTTGCCCACTTCGAGAGAATGCCTTGTGACACCATACCATACAAAGCATACATGGAAAGAGAAGAAGGTCGTAGAGAAGCAAGAGGTAGACCAGAAGACAAAGATGGAAGGATACAATCAGAGAAACTCTACAACAGCAAAACCGATGTGCCTATGGTCGAGGCAGCCAGAAGAGCCAGAAAACAGAACCTTATATCTCCCTCGACACACCACAGCGGTTAAAAGAGGAAGTGAAGAAGAGGAAGATGGTCGAGGCGCCAGAAAGAGCCAGAAAAAACAGAACCCGCTTCTGTATATCTCCCTCGACACCCACAACGGTTTAAAAGAGGAGTGAAGAAGAAGAAGAAGACTTCCTACAAGATGTTATGTTCTCACAAATCGACGTCACTGCACATTGGGCATTCCTATGCGTGCCCAGTCCTTCGTTGCAGCAGCCACTCCAACGTACTTCTACTATTTGTCTAAGCATATTGTCCTCTTCTCCTTCTGTACCTTGTAGATGCTGCTGCATCGGATTTCAGCACGGACGCACGAACTCGTAGATCCGGTGACGTTCAGTTTTGGTCAGATTGGTGCTACCAGTTACGAAACATGGACACCTACTCTACTTAATGAGCGAAAAAGCTAACGACGAAGATGAGACCGTCTTAAGAAAAATGCCACATAAAAATAAACAAAATTATAAAACTAGAAAAATAGGCCCCCCACCCCCTGTGAAGTCGGACCACAGAATTCACGAGAATAGGCAACAAATCAGTCGGGTCAATTTGACGTTTAAAAAACTCTGGTTATCACCTGCCAAGAGATGTCACACTGACAGAAATTATGCGTACAAAATTAGGAACTGTGTCTATACAGGAATAATAGACACACTTTTTAGGGGTTCTTATCGTTAACCTTTCCAAACACTTTAAATCTCCACCCCCTTTTCTGAGGGAAATGGAAAAAAAAGGATAGTTGTGTTGGTTTTTTTGTAATAATTATTTTTTCCTCTTAAATTTTTTCCGTGGGTTATCCCCAAACATACTTTTTATTTAATAAAAACTGAATGACAGATTATTTGCCTTTTTCCAACATTTCTTGTGTGAATTTTGCTTAGTTTTGTTTTAAAAATTTTTTTCTCACGTGCGTCATCACTTTAAAATTCTATTATACTTTGCTAAAATTATATATAATTTTAAAATAAAATATATAATATAATTTTATATATATATATATATTTTATATATTATATATTATATCCCTATACTGTGAGCTGTGGGGGTTTAAATAGATTTTTGGCCCCGTTGTCCCCAAAGGGTTCACAAACCTTGGGGGGGGCTGATAACCTTTAAAAAGGCAGGCACTTTTTCGGGATTTAAAGCCCGGGGGTCGTGACTTTTTTAATGCACGGCCAGGGTTTTTTAAAAAATTTTAAAATGAACCCCATAAGGGTTTACACTCTGAAGGCCCGCCTTTTGCATTTTAGTTTGCGTGTGCAAAAGTCAAGATGTTGCTGTATCGGGGGTTTTTTTTTTTTTTTAATTAAAAAAACAAAAAAACACAAACACACACAAAACAGTGATGGACATTTTTTGTAGTCTCCAATGATTACGACGAAACTGTTTTTTGGGGCCCACGCTGCAGCCATTTGAAAAACCCCAATTAAAGAGTAATTTAATAAAAATTTTAACCCAAATTTTAAAGAGTAAAGGAAATATTTTAAACCTTTGGGTTTAAAGGGTAAGATATATTTAAACCCCCAGTTAACGAGTATAAAAATTTTTTAAACCCCGTTAAAAGGGGTTTTGATATATTTTAATCTAAATTTTAAAAAGATGATATTTTGAATCAGTTAACAGTATGATATATTTGAAACCCCTTTTAAAGA
>CAJHNH020002258.1:569224-613579 GCA_905116865.2 Candidula unifasciata | reverse complement strand
CGGTGTGTCTGTATGTAGGAATGTGTCTGTGCACAGGGGTGTCTCTGTGTGTAGCGGTGTGTCTATATGTAGGAATGTGTCTGTGCACAGGGGTGTCTCTGTGTGTAGCGGTGTGTCTGTATGTAGGAATGTGTCTGTGCACAGGGGTGTCTCTGTGTGTAGCCGTTTGTGTGTAGGGGTGTGTCTGTATGTGTCTGTATGCTACAGCGGCCACCACCTCCCCCGGGCAACAGCTTTGACGGGTCGACTAAACCAGGAGAGGGTAGCCGAACTGGTTCTAAACTAGTCCGTGACTAGGATATGTCCAACCTGCATGCAAATACTTGACTCGATGGATTGTGCGGATGAAACCTCTAATTGTTAAAAGGAAGGGGATTACTAGCAGGCTCTGTGGACAGCTTCGAGCAAGGCAGGGCATTTAGAGGCCTTGGTAATCCACTGCACCCAGTGAAACATGGTCTTTCTAATGTGACTTACAGCTGCGCTATGGCATATCATTGTTCCAGCCGTTCTCACTCTTCTTCACCTACTTCCTTGTCTGACTCTGCTTCTTCATCAGCTGGCAGCTGTACTGTTTCCACTTCCAAATCAACGTCCCACAATGGAAACACCTCCCCTCCAATCTCATCCCTCATTACAACTATCATATCACAAAGGCTATCATACCATCTTACATACAGCTTTAGATTAAACATAACAATGTATTCACAATTTTAATATCCCTTTATTCAATTTATGAAATTAAAAATTTCAACTTACAAAAAATGACAAAGGCAATTAAATCCTAAGTTTATATCTTCCAATATTAAAACAATATCTCCGTTAACAACTAAGAAGAAAATGTTTCTTTAATTAAATGGAATATACTAGGTGAACATTCAGTCACCCTCCTTTAATCCCCCCACTGGCTTTCTAAACTTACTTTAGAGTATTTCTAGATCGCCTGCCTCTACCTTCTACCCTCTAAATCTGCCTAAGTCTCAGTTTGCCTACGTCTCAGCCTGCCCAACCCTGAACCTGCCTAACCCGGGGCTATCTTTATGTAGGACTATCTGCAGATTGTTCTAAAAATGCGAGGAAGGTCGGGAACACTGGCGACTCGCATCAAAAATACAATAACCCAATAACATTATTAATATTTTAGTCAACTAGCTATTTACCAGTACGGCAAGGTTGGTTCACATGATTAAAATAAAACAAAACAAATTTTAGACACTTCTAGAAAGAAGGCCAAGGCACAAAAACGTCAGGTCGACGTGTGCTAACTCCGTTACTAGTTAGTTTTGGCGTCAAAAGAAGGTTCTAGAGTGTTGTTGACTTCAACTTGTTTTTATTCGTGCGCAATTTGCACAGTGCTCCCTATTTCACTAGGTCCATTTCTAATCCTCTCGACATTGTCCTGCCATTGAATTTAGATGGATTCAGGCTAGAGAGTCAGGTCTACGGATTGCGCAACTCTTCCCCACTTAAATCTGTCCTTGCGCAAGTCACTTTCCTCCAGTTATCAGCCATCATCTTCATCAATCCTTTTCAAGTCCCCTGGCAATGGGTGAGCGACGAAGCGGCAAACGTGGGTTATGCTGGTAGCCGTAGCCTCAGACCTACACGTAGGCGGCTCAGGCTATTTAGTTGGTCTACTATATCATCGCAACCCCTATTCTGCTATCGACACAAAGGAAAACTAAAGACTCTTACACTACCATTAAGGTTCGGTAGATGGATAGAGAAAATGCATATGCACCCGAACGACGAACTGCCTTGATTGGTAAAGAACTTGATGGATACAACATCGACATTGCAGCCCTGAGCGAGGCTACACTTGCTGATAAGGGCGAACTTTACGAGCTTGGCGTAGGTTACACATTCTACGGGAGTGATAGAAGTCCCGAAGTACACAGAAAAGCTGGAGTGGCTTTTTCAGTGAAGACAACATTAGTAGTTGGTAAACTGACTAAACCCTCCAAAAGTAAAAGTCTTCGGCTAATGGTGATGTCAGTACCATTGTTTCAAGCAGTTTTGTTGCGCTGTGTCAAGAATTGACATCACAGCACTCGGGGCATTTCCATGCATGCTCTGTCCTCATCTTCAGCAGCCAGCGCAGAGTTCCAATACTAATGGTATCAGTCACAATCTGGTTAAAAGTCCCTCTTCCCTCTGATTACACACAGGTTCCTCATTCTCTCCATGCCATATTGATCTTCTTTCTCTACTGTTTCCTTCGCTTGTTCCCAAAAGGCCTTGACCACATCTGCCTTGTCATGTATAAATTCACCACCCAGTGGTGCGGATCCAGCCACTCTGTTTGCCTGTTCATTACTCACCACCCTGGCATGCCCTGGAGAAAAGATCCAAAGTATCTGACCACCCGTGACCTTTCCAGTGAAGCTAGCCACTCTGCTCGAAGCATCCCTGTCTTCACCTTTTTTTATAATGCTTTCAGAGTCTGTTACAATTACGACATGTGTATGTATCTTGTTCTCTAGCCACCGGAAAGCTGCAGTTACCGCCTCCACCTCCATTCTCATGCTAGATGTTGTTGTGTCATAAGCTAGGCTGTCTTGCACTATAGATTTTCAACTGGCTTTCGCTACGAACCCCCAGGCACTTCTCTTTCCTCCTAACACTAAACCATCTGTATAGATAATCCGATCACATGGGCGTGAATTTTCGTGAATCAACTGTTGGACTTCAACTTCCGTAGCCCCCACTGGCCACCCTCTGCACACCCGGTCCAATGTTATCATAACCCTACACAGGTCAGAATTTCCCGCTGGTACTCTGATTCACTCCTCTCCTCGCCCAACGTTCTCCAGCATGCATACTCGTCTTATTGTGTCTTCTGCTTGAGCCATCCACGATTTTCCCCTTTTCAGCCTTTGACCCTTGCTTGCTGCCAAAGCTTCATACAGAGGGTGTTCCCTGTCTGCGGCTACTCTGAGGTATGACTTAGCCTGCAGCACCTTTAGCCTACCTGCAATAGTCGGCAATGCAAGGATGTATCGCAAGCACACAATCGGGGTGTCTCTTGTAAAACCCAGGATCAGCCGTATAGCTTCATTCTGTATGCACTCCAGTTTCTCTAACGGATTTTTCGAGACAGTGAGTAACCCCAATCCATAATCAATCGCTGAGATAATCAAGTGCTGGTAAAATGTGAACAACATTCTCTGCTCCATCCATCGCTGCTGAAATCGTTAGTGCGTTTAGAACTTTTTAATCCCTTGTCACAACCCCCTATATGTGATCCCTGAAAGACAAACTTCTGTCAAAGGTGATTCCCAAGTACCGCAGTCTGCTGTCTCTTTTGATGTCCCTGCCATTTATTTCGAGTCTGGGAACATCAGCTCTAACAATTCTGTTGTACAAAGAACACCACATGATGGTTGCCTTTTCTGTGTTGTTTCAAGGAAAAAGTAATGTCACAATAGTAAGTGCATGTGCACCAACAATAACTATGCAGACGAGACTATAAACGAATTATACGAAGAGCTGAGGGCAGTCATCGAATCAGTACTTAGAGACGACAAGCGTATCATCCTCAGCGACTTTAGTGCAGCAGTGGGTACATGGAATTGTATAATTTGAAGACATTGAGTTGGCAACTGTAATAGCAATGGGCTACTGCTGCTCCAGACCTGTGCAGAGCATGAACTCATTATCACAAACACTTTATTTCACCTTCCTCTCTGTAAGAGAACCTCCTGGATGTATACGCGTTCTAAACAGTGCCATCTTTTTTATTATGTCATAACGAAAACTAGCTTCAGACAGACAGACTGGGGTAATTAGGTCTAAGTGCGGCGCTGAATGTTAGACAGACCATTGTCTCGTCGTCTGGAACACGAATCTTTGTATTCAACCACTAAGTGGCTAAGAAATGAATCAACGATCCACACTGGAAGGTCGTCTACAATCCATCTCCTTAGACTGCCCAAATATGAAGGAAACATGGACCAACTTGAGTGGTCTGATCTACAGAACAGTTTTGGAGACACTTGGACCGGTCACGAGAAAACACCAGGATTGGCTGGACGAGAACTCAGAAGATATTGAGGATTATGTATAGCAGAATGTTTGGCTTCAAAGTAAAGTTATTTGTGTTTCGGACAGCGCTTTGCTAATGCAGTTTCCACGTAACCTGGATCTACACACCGGGTCATGCGGGCGTAAAGGGAAATGAGCGAGCGGACCAACTGGCAAGCACAGCACTAATGATTGCGGGAAAAAGCATGGACAGAGCAGATATCGTTAACGCTGTACGTACTGGGCTAGTGGATAATATCGAATCCCTGACACTAACACGATTGCGTGACATGGGAGTTAAGCATGGTGAAGCACGCCTTTGCCGTCTGCGAGGCCGAGAAAGGAGACAATATAACCAGCTTCTCATGGGGACAATTAGTAGAAGTACTTTGGAGTGGCTGCTGCTTCGGAGGACTGCGCACGCATGGGTATGCCCAATGTGCAGTGACGTCGATTGTGATAACAAAACACAAAATAACATTTTGTAGGAAGTCGGCATTCCGAAACCCAAGTTCAAGGTGTCTCCTTCGTGCCAAAGAACTGCATGGCTGTTGGGTGAACAGTCGTTAACGAAGGCAGTCAGGTCGTTGTAGGGGCGACGCCTGCTGGTGGATGTAATGTCCTAAGTCCCTTTCCCAGCTAATAGTGAGGGTACTGCTGGGGTGACCATTTGTTAACCCCTCACATAATGCTTCAAGTCACAGTGGACGCTAGGCACGGCCACTTTTTTTTTTTTTTTTTTTTTAGCCGTGGCAGTTCTGCCAGGCGGTGGCCGTTGCATTTTTTTTCATTTTTGCTCCATTTGTAGACTGGAAGGATATGGTTTCGTCACCCAGCTTCTGAGTTGAGTGCATGGTGTGACACTGTGAGCTACGAGTGTTTTTCGTTGGCACAGGAGCGGAGCAACAATGGGGTGATCCGTTTGCTATGATGCTGAAACTAGGATTACCAGATTACCAGATTACCAGTTTCCACGTATCGACGCTGCATGAACTGTTGAATTTAATGCTTGGTGCAGTCCTGTGAGCTGCAATTTTTTGTGAAATGCCTTTCATTTTTGCAGCGGTTGTGTCGTGATATTTAAAATGGCCGGTAGCCGTTGATGTAATAAGTCTACGTTTGTTTAGCCAGCTTATCGTGTTCGACAACTTCCACAGTGGCGAATGTTGGCATTGGCGTCTCTAGCAACTGCCATATGCATTTAGTGTGTGTGCATATTTCTGGATTGTGCTGGCACATTTCATTTAATGTTCACTGGCACATAAAGGAAGCAACTGTGAGCACACCCGACTGCTGTGAAGTTAAAACCTCGAATAAGACTGTGACTTATGTCAGAAGACATTCAGCATCTACTGATGGAGAAACACAGCCTCCTTAAAGCTTTGTTCAATGATCCAAATTAAATATCAAAGAAAGAGTCCTTCAGTTATATTAGAAGAACTGTTCAAACCTGACTTCGCCAGATGCTAGACTTGTGGCTAAGCAATTAAGCTCATTAAAGCCAGCGTTTTGCAGACAGGCATGATATGAAACATTTTTATGATGGTTTAAAAACTGTACATGAACCTAAGCCACCATCATCCTGTCCCCTTAAATTCAAAGACGAAAACATTCTACTCACTGATAACGATGCAATCCTCAAACTTTGGGCTAGACACTTCTGTAACATCCTGAACCTACAGTCATCCATAAAGCTCCTGATCTTGATGCAATACCCACAGAGAAGGTGGTAATATCTGTACTGAGAAATTGAACAAAAATGTGCTTATTTTAAAGCAGCAAGAATTACTTCCACAAGACTTGAAAGATGCAATAATCATACTCTTGTATAAAACGTATAAAACGTACAAGAAATCTCTAGGTATGTGATAGTCTCTTCTATCTATTGCTGGTAATATCATCACTAGAATTCGAAACCGTCTCACGGTGCATCTTGATAATGACCTTCTATCACACATACATACACAAGTACCTAATCACAAACAAACACCCATACATACACCAGATCGTAATCACAAACAAACACCCATACATACGCAAGAAATTAATCACACAGAGAAAACCATACCTACACAAGAAACTAATCACAAAGAGACACCTATACATACCTAAGAACTAATCACACACAAACCCATCTACACAAACAAAAACCTACACATACACAAACTTCCATACATACACAGCAACGTATACATACAAAAACACCCATATATACACAAGAACCTATACATTCACAAACACTCCTACATACACAAGAACCTATACATACCCGAACACCCCTACACTCACAAGAACCTATTCATTCACCCTTAAAAACATACGATTCTAGCCACACACAAACACCCCTAAATACACAGTATCTGATTCACATACAAACAACGATACATACATAAGAACCTTATCACACACACACACTCACACACACACATCCCTACACACACAAGAACCTATTTATGTAAACACAACGCTGCACGCACAAGCACTTTAACACAAACAAACATCCCTACACCTACAAGAATTTATTCATTTCCAAAATAAAAACAAAACCTACATACAGAATAACCTTATCACACACAAACACCCTTGCACACGCAAGAACATTTTCATACACACACAAACCATACACACACAAGAACCTATTCATACACACACAACCATACATAAACAAGCCCCTTTTCATTCACAAACAACCATACATACACATAAATCAATAATAAAAAAACACCTTTATATTCACCAAAACCTTGTCACATACAAACAGACCTACACACAGAAGAACTTAGTCATACACAAACAACGATACATACACAACAAACTTATCACACACAAACACCCCTAGACATACTAGAGCTTTTACATAAACAACGAAACATACACACACGTGACCCTGTTCATACACAAACAACCATACATCCACGAGAACCTAATCACACACAAACACCCCCACACATACAAGAACCTATTCATACACAAACAACCATACACACACGGGAACATAATCACACACAAACACCCCCATACATACAAGAAAGAACCTATTCATACACAAACAACCATACACACACGGGAACATAATCACACACAAACACCCCTACACACGTAAGAACCTATTCATACACAAACAACCATACACACACACAAGAACCTAATCACCCACAAACACCCCCATACCTACAAGAAAGAACCTATTCATACACAAACAACCATACACACACAAGAACCTAATCACACACAAACACCCCCATACCTACAAGAAAGAACCTATTCATACACAAACAACCATTCACACACGAGAACCTAATCACACACAAACACCCCTATACCTACAAGAAAGAACCTATTCATACACAAACAAGTGTACACACACGAGAACCTAATCACACACAAAACCGCTATACCTACAAGAAAGAACCTATTCATACACAAACAACTATACACACACGAGAACCTAATCACACACAAACACCCCCATACCTACAAGAAAGAACCTATTCATACACAAACAACCATACACACACGAGAACCTAATCACACACAAACACCCCTATACCTACAAGAAAGAACCTATTCATACAGAAACAACTATACACACACGAGAACCTAATCACACACAAACACCCCCATACCTACAAGAAAGAACCTATTCATACAGAAACAACCATACACACACAAGAACCTAATCACACACAAACACCCCCATACCTACAAGAAAGAACCTATTCATACAGAAACAACTATACACACACGAGAACCTAATCACACACAAACACCCCCATACCTACAAGAAAGAACCTATTCATACAGAAACAACTATACACACACGAGAACCTAATCACACACAAACACCCCCATGCCTACAAGAAAGAACCTATTCATACAGAAACAACTATACACACACGAGAACCTAATCACACACAAACACCCCCATACCTACAAGAAAGAACCTATTCATACAGAAACAACTATACATAGTGTTTCTGGCTCTAGTCTATTTACCTGATCCAGCGGAAACAACTGCCCGCTATTGAAGGCACACAGTGGAGGCTGCCGTATCGCTTTATCTCTCTCGTCAAGCTCTGATTTCACGGTTACTCATCTGGTTCTATTCCTTGATGTGGTCTTCTCCAAACCTTCGCACGTACGCGTAGACATATGCACACATACGAATACACCCACTCACAAACAAGTCTCAGTGTATTTATGTATGTGTACACACACACACGCATACATCGACAAACACACATATGCGCAAACACACAAATCAGAGGCCTGACGTATCAAAGTCTACTGTTTCCTGCTATCTACTTTTTCCTGCTGTCTGCAGTCTGTTACTGTCTACGGTTACTGCTATCTACTTTTTCCTGCTGTCTGCAGTTTGTTGCTGTCTACGGTTACTGCTATCGACTGTTTCTTACTGCTACTGTTTCCTGCTGTTACTTGCTTCCTGTTGTCTAATAATATCCTGTTGTCTAATATTTCCTGTTGTCTTCTGTTTCCTAATGTCTACCCTGTCTTGCTGTCTACTGATTCCTGTTGTCTTTTATTTACTGATGTCTTCTATTCCCTGCTGTCGAAAATTTCCTGCTGTCTTCTTTTACTGATGTCTTTCTTATATTTCCTGCTGTCTTCTATTTACTGATGTCATCTGTTTCCTGCTGTCTTCTATTTACTGATGTCTTCTATTTCCTGCTGTCCTCTATTTACTGATGTCTTCTGTTTCCTGCTGTCTTCTATTTACTGATGTCTTCAATTTCCTGCTGTCTAACGTTTCCCGTTGTCTTCTATTTACTGATGTCTTCTATTTCCTGTTTTCGAATGGTTCCTGCTGTCTTCTATTTACTGATGTCTTCTATTTCCTGCTGTCTACTGTTTTCTGCTGTCTTCTTTTTACTGATGTCTTCTATTTCCTGCTGTCAACTGTTTCCTGCTGTCTTCTATTTACTGATGTCTTCTATTTCCTGTTTTCGAATGGTTCCTGCGGTTTTCTATTTACTGATGTCTTCTATTTCCTGCTGTCTACTGTTTCCTGCTGTCTTCTTTTTACTGATGTCTTCTATTTCCTGCTGTCTTCTGTTTCCTGTTGTCTTTTATTTACTGATGTCTTCTATTTCCTGCTGTCTACTGTTTCCTGCTGTCTTCTATTTACTGATGTCTTCTTTATCCTGCTGTCTACTGTTTCCTGCTGTCTTCAATTTACTGATGTCTTATATTTCCTGCTGTCTAATGTTTCCTATTGTCTTCTATTTACTGATGTCTTCTATTTCCTGCTGTCTAATGTTTCCTGTTGTCTTCTAATTACTGATGTCTTCTATTTCCTGCTGTCTAATGTTTCCTGTTGTCTTCTATTTACTGATGTCATATATTTCCTGCTGTCTAATGTTTCCTGCTGTCTTCTAATTACTGATGTCTTCTATTTCCTGCTGTCTAATGTTTCCTGTTGTCTTCTATTTACGGATGTCTTCTATTTCCTGCTGTCTAATGTTACCTGTTGTCTTCTATTTACTGATGTCTTCTATTTCCTTCTGTTTAATTTTTCCTATTGTCTTCTATTTACTGATGTCTTCTATTTCCTGCTGTCTAAAGTTTCCTGCTGTCTTCTATTTACTGATGTCTTCAATTTCCTGCTGTCTAATGTTTTCTGCTGTCTAATGTTTCCTGTTGTCTTCTATTTACTGATGTCTTCTATTTCCTGCTGTCTAATGTTTCCTGTTGTCTTCTATTTACTGATGTCTTCTATTTCCTGCTGTCGAATATTTCCTGCTGTCTTCTATTTACTGATGTCTTCTATTTCCTGCTGTCTAATGTTTCCTGTTGTCTTCTATTTACTGATGTCTTCTATTTCCTGCTGTCTAATGTTTCCTATTGTCTTCTATTTACTGATGTCTTCTATTTCCTGCTGTCTTCTGTTTCCTGTTGTCTTCTATTTACTGATGTCTTCTATTTCCTGCTGTCTAATGTTTCCTGCTGTCTTCTATTTACTGATGTCTTCTATTTCTGGCTGTCTAATGTTTCCTGTTGTCTTCTATTTACTGATGTCTTCTTTTTCCTGCTGTCTACTGTTTCCTGCTGTCTTCTATTTACTGATGTCTTCTTTTTCCTGCTGTCTACTGTTTCCTGCTGTCTTCTTTTTACTGATGTTTTCTATTTCCTGCTGTCTTCTGTTTCCTGTTGTCTTCTATTTACTGATGTCTTCTATTTCCTGCTGTCTAATGTTTCCTGCTGTCTTCTATTTACTGATGTCTTCTATTTCTGGCTGTCTAATGTTTCCTGTTGTCTTCTATTTACTGATGTCTTCTTTTTCCTGCTGTCTACTGTTTCCTGCTGTCTTCTATTTACTGATGTCTTCTATTTCCTGTTTTCGAATGGTTCCTGCTGTCTTCTATTTACTGATGTCTTCTATTTCCTGCTGTCTACTGTTTCCTGCTGTCTTCTTTTTACTGATGTTTTCTATTTCCTGCTGTCTTCTGTTTCCTGCTGTCTTCTATTTACTGATGTCTTCTATTTCCTGCTGTCTAATGTTTCCTATTGTCTTTTATTTACTGATGTCTTCTATTTCCTGCTGTCTAATGATTACTGCTGTCTTCTATTTACTGTTGTCTTCTATTTCCTGCTGTCTAATGTTTTCTGCTGTCTAATGTTTCCTGTTGTCTTCTTTTTACTGATGTCTTTTATTTGGTGCCGTCTAATGTTTCATGTTTTCTTCTGTTTACTGATGTCTTCTATTTCCTGCTGTCGAATGTTTCCTGCTGTCTTCTATTTACTGATGTCTTCTATTTCCCGCTGCCTAATGTTTCCTGTTGTCTTCTATTTACTGAAGTCTTCTATTTCCTGCTGTCGAATGTTTCGTGCTGTCTTCTATTTACTGATGTCTTCTATTTCCTGCTGTCTAATGTTTCCTGCTGTCTAATGTTTCCTGTTGTCTTCTTTTTACTGATGTCTTCTATTTCCTGCCGTCTAATGTTTCCTGTTGTCTTCTATTTACGGATGTCTTCTATTTCCTGCCGTCTAATGTTTCCTGCTGTCTTCTATTTACTGATGTCTTCTATTTCCTGCTGTCTAATGTTTTCTGTTGTCTTCAATTTACTGATGTCTTCTATTTCCTGCCGTCTAATGTTTCCTGTTGTCTTCTATTTATGGATGTCTTTTATTTCCTGCTGTCGAATGTTTCCTGCTGTCTTCTATTTACTGATGTCTTCTATTTCCTGCTGTCTAATGTTTCCTGTTGTCTTCAATTTACTGATGTCTTCTATTTCCTGTTGTCTAATGTTTCCTGCTGTCTTTTTTATACTGATGTCTTCTATTTCCTGCTGTATAATGTTTCCTGTTGTCTTCTATTTATTGATGTCTTCTATTTCCTGCTGTCGAATGTTTCCTGTTGTCTTTTATTTACTGATATCTTGTAGTTAGCTCAGTTTGGCTATTTCTTACCGATGTTGACGTGCCCCATGACAGGTGGAGCAGGCCTCTCTGGTTGCTGCAGACGTTTCGGTGAGGGGGTCAGCTGTAGCTGCCAAACATCATCTGCCCTTGGTAGAATCGGCCTTTCAGAAGTGGAAGGTGAAGGTTACATACCAGACACCAAATGGTATGACATTACATTGATCTAACAATACTATAGTCTGTTTCAAAACTCAGGCTGTCAAACTTTAAGTAAAATCTCAAAAATTCATATATGATTCAACACTTTTTTTTTTCATGTGGTCTTAAATTTCTCATGTCCCCATGATTCTATAATTTGCAGATGCTGCTGTTTTCCAAAGCAGCAAATTTCTTTGATCTTTGTTTGATTAATAATTATTACACCCCTGAAGCAAATAGTATACACATTGGTGCGGATTCCTTGGTAATATTTGCACATGTACAATAGTGCGTGGTGATCATTTTGATAGCCAATTCCCTACTAAATGAAGTAAAAAAAGTAGATAATTTTGATAGCCAATTCCCTACTTCTTCTTAAAATTGCGTATCCTTTACAGGACGTTGCAGAACCAACCGTAACAGCCCCTGGCTGTTGTGTGGTTTCTCTAGGCAATTTACATCCAGTAGTTTGCCATTGCTTTCTGGACGGTCGGCTTTCTTGATACCACTGTCGAAACCAACGCAAGGTGCATTGCCCGCAGCTGGGATCGAACCTGGCATCCCGGCATTACGAAGCGAAGCGTTCGCATCGACTTAGCCACAGAGCCGACAATTCCCTACTAAATGAAGTAAAAAAAGTAGATCATTTTGATAGCCAATTCACTACTAAATGAAGTAAAACAAGTAAAGGACTCTTTCCACGCCTTTAGGCGTATACGGCATATAGGGCTAGACCTATATTTTTTATAGACCAACGGCACAAGATAGGTGATGTGGTCAGCATCACGCCGGCCGCCTCTACTTCCCGGGATTGCAAACGGTACCCACTCAAGGATGGGTCGACCTGGGAGCCAAGGTCATTTTTGAAGAAAAGTCCGTCTCCGCCAGGGAGCGAACCCACGACCTTCCGATCCGTGGCGGGCGTCTAGCCGCTCTGCCACGGCGACCCCCTAAAAGTAAAGTTCCCTTTTCACGCCTTTCGGCGCATCGGGCATATAGGCAGAGCGTCCCATATTTTACAGACCATCAGCACTCTGTGGGTAATGTGGTCAGCATTACGCCGGCTGTCTTTACTTTTCCAGGACAGCCCATCCTGGTACCCATTTGAGGCTGGGTCAACCTGCGACGTCCCATACCACGACAAAAATCCACGCAGCCTGCAGTGGGTTTCGATCGCGGTATGCTGGTTTACGAGTCGGACTCGCAACGCCTTAGCCACGGACGGCGCCTACTAAATGAAACATTCACAAAATCCCAGGCCAGCTGAGATTTAAAAAATCTGATTGTTTGATTTCAATATGTGTCTGATTTTTTATTAAACCGCAAATAAAGCAAAATGAAAACACTATAATTTATATAACAATATATATAATCCAAAATATTACAATGTCTCAAACAATATACATTGATCCAACAACACTAGAATGTTTCCAACAATATACATCGATTTAACAACAATTGAATGTCTCCAACAATATACATTAATCTAGCAACACTAGAATTTCTCCAACAATATACGTCAATCTAACAACACTAGAATGTCTCCAACAATATACATTAATCTAACAACACTAGACTTTCTCCAACAATATACATTGATCTAACAACACTAGAATTTCTCCAACAATATACATTGATCTAACAACACTAGAATTTCTCCAACAATATACATTGATCTAACAACACTAGAATTTCTCCAACAATATACATTGATGTAACTACACTAGAATGTCTCCAACAATATACATTAATCTAACAACACTAGAATTTCTCCAACAATATACATTGATCTAACAACACTAAAATTTCTCCAACAATATACATTAATCTAACAACACTAGAATTTCTCCAACAATATACATTGATCTAACAACACTAGAATTTCTCCAACAATATACATTGATCTAACAACACTAGAATTTCTCCAACAATATACATTGATCTAACAACACTAGAATTTCTCCAATAATATACATCAATCTAACAACACTAGAATTTCTCCAACAATATACATTAATCTAACAACACTAGAATTTCTCCAACAATATACATTGATCAAACAACACTAGGATTTCTCCAACAATATACATTGATCTAACAACACTAGAATATCTCCAACAATATACATTGATGTAACAACACTAGAATTTCTCTAACAATTTACATTGATCTAACAACACTAGAATGTCTCTAACAATATACATTGATCTAACAACACTAGAATTTCTCCAACAATATACATTGATGTAACAACACTAGAATGTCTTCAACAATATACATTGATCTAACAACACTAGAATTTCTCCAACAATATACATTGATCTAACAACACTAGAATTTCTCCAACAATATACATTGATCTAACAACACTATAATTTCTCCAACAATATACATTGAAGTAACTACACTAGAATGTCTCCAACAATATACATTGATCTAACAACACTAGAATTTCTCCAACAATATACATTGATCTAACAACACTAGAATGTCTCCAACAATATACATTAATCTAACAACACTAGAATTTCTCCAACAATATACATTGATCTAACAACACAAAAATTTCTCCAACAATATACATTGATCTAACAAAACTAGAATTTCTCCAACAATATACATTGATCTAACAACACTAGAATTTCTCCAATAATATACATCAATCTAACAACACTAGAATTTCTCCAACAAAATACATTAATCTAACAACACTAGAATTTCTCCAACAATATACATTGATCAAACAACACTAGAATTTCTCCAACAATATACATTGATGTAACAACACTAGAATGTCTCCAACAATATATATATATATATATATATATATATATATATATATATATATATATATATATATATATATATATATATATATATATATATAAATATATAAAATATCAGAAAGTTAACAACATATACATCGATCTAAATACACTAAATTAACTCTAAACTCTCTACAACCCTTTTAACTCTAATTACAACCTTAAACCTAGTTCTAACCCTAAGCTTAAACCTAGTTCTAACCCTAACCTTAAACCTAGTTTTAACCCTAACCTTAAACCTAGTTCTAACCCTAACCTTAAACTTAGTTCTAACCCTAACCTTAAACCTTGTTCTAACCCTAACCTTAAACCTAGTTCTAATCCTAACCTTAAACCTAGTTCTAACCCTAACCTTAAACCTAGTTCTAAGCCTAACCTTAAACCTAGTTGTAACCCTAACCTTAAACCTAGTTCTAACCCTAACCTTAAACCTAGTTGTAACCCTAACCTTAAACCTAGTTCTAACCCTAACCTTAAACCTAGTTCTAACCCTAACCTTAAACCTAGTTCTAACCCTAACCTTAAACCTAGTTCTAACCCTAACCTTAAACCTAGTTCTAACCCTAACCTTAAACCTAGTTCTAACCCTAACCTTAAACCTAGTTCTAACCCTAACCTTAAACCTAGTTCTAAACCTAACCTTAGGCTTTTAATTCTAATCCCAACCCTATAGCTATAAATGTAATCCTAAAGTTAAACCTCTGACACTAATTATAACCTCAAATTTCTAACATAGCCCTTTACCCCTAACGCTACTTCCAGCCCTAAACCTCCAACTCCAACCTAAAGTCTGAACTAATCCTAAGCCTAAATAGCTCGTAACTCAAACCCTACCCTAACCTTAAACCTATAATTCTAATTATAACCCTAAAGATTTTATTCTAACACTAACCCATATCTCTAACCTTCTAGTTCTAATTGCAACTCTAAAACTAGTTCTAACACTAATTCTCTAAAATTAGTCCTATCTCTAAACCTCTAATCCATTTCTAACTGGCTATCTTGTCCTCAAAATAATTCATAGGGACAAGGGGAGACAACAAGAACATCATCCTGTGTTTGAACACGACTGGCCGGGATGTCACCTGTAAGATAACTGACACACCATCACTGCACTCCCAGGTAGGATGATAACTGACACACCATCCCTGTACTCCCAGGTAAGGTGATAACTGACACACCATCACTGCACTCTCAGGTAGGGTGATAACTGACAAACCATCACTGCACTCCCAGGTAGGGTGATAACTGACACACCATCACTGCACTCTCAGGTAGGGTGATAACTGACAAACCATCACTGCACTCCCAGGTAGGGTGATAACTGACACACCATCACTGCACTCCCAGGTAAGGCGATAACTGACACACCATCACTGCACTCCCAGGTAAGGCGATAACTGACACACCATCACTGCACTCCCAGGTAAGGCGATAACTGACACACCATCACTGCACGCCAAGGTAAGGTGATAACTGACACACCATCACTGCACTCCCAGGTAGGGTGATAACTGACACACCATCACTGTCCTCCCAGGTAAGTTGAAGACTGACACACCATTACTGCACTCCCAGGTAACGTGATAGCTGACACACCATCACTGCACTCTCAGGTAAGGTGATAACTGACACGCCATCACTGCACTCCCAGGTAAGGTGATATATGACACACCATCACTGCACTCTCAGGTAAGGTGATAACTGACACACCATAACTGCACTCTCAGGTAAGGTGATAACTGAAACACCATCACTGCACTCCCAGGTAAGGTGATAACTGACACACCATCACTACACTCCCAGGTAAAGTGATAACTGACAGACCATTACTGCACTCCAGATAAGGTGATAACTGATACACCCTCACTGCACTTCCAGATAAGGTGATAACTGATACACCACCACTGCACTCCCAGATAAGGTGATAACTGACACACCATCACTGCACTCCCAGGTAAAGTGATAACCAACACACCATCACTCCACTCCCAGGTAACATGATGACTGACACACCATCACTACCCTTCCAGGTAAAGTGATGACTGACACACCATCACTGCACTCCCAGGTAAGGTGATGACTGACACACTATCATTGCACTCCCAGGTAACATGATGACTGACACACCATCACTGCACTCCCAGGTAAGTTGATGACTGACACACCATCACTGCACTCCCAGAAAAGGTGATAAATGACACACCATCACTGCACGCCAAGGTATGGTGATAACTGACACACCATCACTACACTCCCAGGTAAGGCGATAACTGACACACCATCACTGCACTCCCAGGTAAGGCGATAACTGACACACCATCACTGCACTGCCAGGTAAGGCGATAACTGACACACCATCACTGCACTCCAGAGAAAGGCGATAGCAGACACACCATCGCTGTCCTCCCAGGTAAGGCGATAACTGACACACCATCACTGCACTCCCAGGTAGGGTGATAACTGACACACCATCACTGTCCTCCCAGGTAAGTTGAAGACTGACACACCATTACTGCACTCCCAGGTAACGTGATAGCTGACACACCATCACTGCACTCTAAGGTAAGGTGATAACTGACACGCCATCACTGCACTCCCAGGTAAGGTGATATATGACACACCATCACTGCACTCTCAGGTAAGGTGATAACTGACACACCATAACTGCACTCTCAGGTAAGGTGATAACTGAAACACCATCACTGCACTCCCAGGTAAGGTGATAACTGACACACCATCACTACACTCCCAGGTAAAGTGATAACTGACAGACCATTACTGCACTCCAGATAAGGTGATAACTGATACACCATCACTGCACTCCCAGATAAGGTGATAACTGACACACCATCACTGCACTCCCAGGTAAAGTGATAACTAACACACCATCACTCCACTCCCAGGTAACATGATGACTGACACACCATCACTACACTTCCAGGTAAAGTGATGACTGACACACCATCACTGCACTCTCAGGTAAGGTGATGACTGACACACCATCACTGCACTCCCAGGTAAGGTGATGACTGACAAACTATCACTGCACTCCCAGGTAACGTGATGACTGACACACCATTACTGCACTCCCAGGTAAGTTGATGACTGACACACCATCACTGCACTCCCAGATAAGGTGATAAATGACACACCATCACTGCACTCCCAGATAAGGTGATAAATGACACACCATCACTGCACGCCAAGGTAAGGTGATAACTGACACACCATCACTGCACTCCCAGGTAGGGTGATAACTGAAACACCATCACTGTCCTCCCAGGTAAGTTGAAGACTGACACACCATTACTGCACTCCCAGGTAACGTGATAGCTGACACACCATCACTGCACTCTCAGGTAAGGTGATAACTGACACGCCATCACTGCACTCCCAGGTAAGGTGATATATGACACACCATCACTGCACTCTCAGGTAAGGTGATAACTGACACACTATAACTGCACTCTCAGGTAAGGTGATAACTGAAACACCATCACTGCACTCCCAGGTAAGGTGATAACTGACACACCATCACTACACTCCCAGGTAAAGTGATAACTGACAGACCATTACTGCACTCCAGATAAGGTGATAACTGATACACCCTCACTGCACTTCCAGATAAGGTGATAACTGATACACCACCACTGCACTCCCAGATAAGGTGATAACTGACACACCATCACTGCACTCCCAGGTAAAGTGATAACCAACACACCATCACTCCACTCCCAGGTAACATGATGACTGACACACCATCACTACCCTTCCAGGTAAAGTGATGACTGACACACCATCACTGCACTCCCAGGTAAGGTGATGACTGACACACTATCATTGCACTCCCAGGTAACATGATGACTGACACACCATCACTGCACTCCCAGGTAAGTTGATGACTGACACACCATCACTGCACTCCCAGAAAAGGTGATAAATGACACACCATCACTGCACTCCCAGGTAAGGCGATAACTGACACACCATCACTGCACGCCAAGGTATGGTGATAACTGACACACCATCACTACACTCCCAGGTAAGGCGATAACTGACACACCATCACTGCACTCCCAGGTAAGGCGATAACTGACACACCATCACTGCACTGCCAGGTAAGGCGATAACTGACACACCATCACTGCACTCCAGAGAAAGGCGATAGCAGACACACCATCGCTGTCCTCCCAGGTAAGGCGATAACTGACACACCATCACTGCACTCCCAGGTAGGGTGATAACTGACACACCATCACTGTCCTCCCAGGTAAGTTGAAGACTGACACACCATTACTGCACTCCCAGGTAACGTGATAGCTGACACACCATCACTGCACTCTAAGGTAAGGTGATAACTGACACGCCATCACTGCACTCCCAGGTAAGGTGATATATGACACACCATCACTGCACTCTCAGGTAAGGTGATAACTGACACACCATAACTGCACTCTCAGGTAAGGTGATAACTGAAACACCATCACTGCACTCCCAGGTAAGGTGATAACTGACACACCATCACTACACTCCCAGGTAAAGTGATAACTGACAGACCATTACTGCACTCCAGATAAGGTGATAACTGATACACCATCACTGCACTCCCAGATAAGGTGATAACTGACACACCATCACTGCACTCCCAGGTAAAGTGATAACTAACACACCATCACTCCACTCCCAGGTAACATGATGACTGACACACCATCACTACACTTCCAGGTAAAGTGATGACTGACACACCATCACTGCACTCTCAGGTAAGGTGATGACTGACACACCATCACTGCACTCCCAGGTAAGGTGATGACTGACAAACTATCACTGCACTCCCAGGTAACGTGATGACTGACACACCATTACTGCACTCCCAGGTAAGTTGATGACTGACACACCATCACTGCACTCCCAGATAAGGTGATAAATGACACACCATCACTGCACTCCCAGATAAGGTGATAAATGACACACCATCACTGCACGCCAAGGTAAGGTGATAACTGACACACCATCACTGCACTCCCAGGTAGGGTGATAACTGACACACCATCACTGTCCTCCCAGGTAAGTTGAAGACTGACACACCATTACTGCACTCCCAGGTAACGTGATAGCTGACACACCATCACTGCACTCTCAGGTAAGGTGATAACTGACACGCCATCACTGCACTCCCAGGTAAGGTGATATATGACACACCATCACTGCACTCTCAGGTAAGGTGATAACTGACACACTATAACTGCACTCTCAGGTAAGGTGATAACTGAAACACCATCACTGCACTCCCAGTTAAGGTGATAACTGACACACCATCACTACACTCCCAGGTAAAGTGATAACTGACAGACCATTACTGCACTCCAGATAAGGTGATAACTGATACACCATCACTGCACTCCCAGATAAGGTGATAACTGATACACCACCACTGCACTCCCAGATAAGGTGATAACTGACACACCATCACTGCACTCCCAGGTAAAGTGATAACCAACACACCATCACTCCACTCCCAGGTAACATGATGACTGACACACCATCACTACCCTTCCAGGTAAAGTGATGACTGACACACCATCACTGCACTCCCAGGTAAGGTGATGACTGACACACTATCATTGCACTCCCAGGTAAGTTGATGACTGACACACCATCACTGCACTCCCAGAAAAGGTGATAAATGACACACCATCACTGCACTCCCAGGTAAGGCGATAACTGACACACCATCACTGCACGCCAAGGTATGGTAATAACTGACACACCATCACTACACTCCCAGGTAAGGCGATAACTGACACACCATCACTGCACTCCCAGGTAAGGCGATAACTGACACACTATCACTGCACTGCCAGGTAAGGCGATAATTGACACACCATCACTGCACTCCAGAGAAAGGCGATAGCAGACACACCATCGCTGTCCTCCCAGGTAAGGCGATAACTGACACACCATCACTGCACTCCCAGGTAAGTTGAAGACTGACACACCATTACTGCACTCCCAGGTAACGTGATAGCTGACACACTATCACTGCACTCTCAGGTAAGGTGATAACTGACACGCCATCACTGCACTCCCAGGTAAGGTGATATATGACACACCATCACTGCACTCTCAGGTAAGGTGATAACTGACACACCATAACTGCACTCTCAGGTAAGGTGATAACTGAAACACCATCACTCCACTCCCAGGTAACATGATGACTGACACACCATCACTACACTTCCAGGTAAAGTGATGACTGACACACCATCACTGCACTCTCAGGTAAGGTGATGACTGACACACCATCACTGCACTCCCAGGTAAGGTGATGACTGACAAACTATCACTGCACTCCCAGGTAACGTGATGACTGACACACCATTACTGCACTCCCAGGTAAGTTGATGACTGACACACCATCACTGCACTCCCAGATAAGGTGATAAATGACACACCATCACTGCACTCCCAGATAAGGTGATAAATGACACACCATCACTGCACTCCAGGATAAAGTGTTGACTGACAAACTATCACTGCACTCCCAGGTAAAGTGATAACTGACACACTATCACTGCACTCCCAGATAAGGTGATAAATGACACACCATCACTGCACTCCAGGATAAAGTGTTGACTGACACACTATCACTGCACTCCCAGGTAAAGTGATAACTGACACACCATCACTGCACTCCCAGATAAGGTGATATATGACACACCATCACTGCACTCCCAGATAAGGTGATAACTGATACACCATCACAGCACTCCCAGATAAGGTGATAACTGACAAACCATCACTGCTCTCAAAGGTAAGGTGATAACTGACACACCATCACTGCACTCCCAGGTAACGTGATGACTGACACACCATCACTGCCCTTCCAGTTAACGTGATGACTGACACACCATCACTGTACTCCCAGGTAAGGTGATAACTGACACACCATCACTGCACTGCCAGGTAACATGATGACTGACACACCATCAGTGCACTCACAGGTAACGTGATGACTGACACACCATCACTGCACTCCCGGGTAAGTTGATGGCTGACACACCATCACTGCACTCCCAGATAAGGTGATAAATGACACACCATCACTGCACTCCAGGATAAATTGTTGACTGACACACTATCACTGCACTCCCAGGTAACGTGATGACTGACTCACTATCACTGCACTCCTAGGTAACGTGATGACTGACACACCATCACTGAACTCCCAGATAAGGTGAAATATGACACACCATCACTGCACTCCCTGATGGGGATAACTGACACACCATCACTGCACTCCCAGGTAAGGCGATAACTGACACACCATCACTGCACTGCCAGGTAAGGCGATAACTGACACACCATCACTGTCCTCCCAGGTAAGGCGATAGCAGACACACCATCGCTGTCCTCCCAGGTAAGGCGATAACTGACACACCATCACTGCACTCCCAGGTAGGGTGATAACTGACACACCATCACTGTCATACCCCGGTAAGTTGAAGACTGACACACCATTACTGCACTCCCAGGTAACGTGATAGCTGACACACCATCACTGCACTCTCAGGTAAGGTGATAACTGACACGCCATCACTGCACTCCCAGGTAAGGTGATATATGACACACCATCACTGCACTCTCAGGTAAGGTGATAACTGACACACCATAACTGCACTCTCAGGTAAGGTGATAACTGAAACACCATCACTGCACTCCCAGGTAAGGTGATAACTGACACACCATCACTACACTCCCAGGTAAAGTGATAACTGACAGACCAATACTGCACTCCAGATAAGGTGATAACTGATACACCATCACTTCACTCCCAGATAAGGTGATAACTGACACACCATCACTGCACTCCCAGGTAAAGTGATAACTAACACACCATCACTTCACTCCCAGGTAACATGATGACTGACACACCATCACTACACTTCCAGGTAAAGTGATGACTGACACACCATCACTGCACTCTCAGGTAAGGTGATGACTGACACACCATCACTGCACTCCCAGGTAAGGTGATGACTGACAAACTATCACTGCACTTCCAGGTAACGTGATGACTGACACACCATTACTGCACTCCCAGGTAAGTTGATGACTGACACACCATTACTGCACTCCAGGATAAAGTGTTGACTGACACTGCACTCCCAGGTAAAGTGATAACTGACACACTATCACTGCACTCCCAGATAAGGTGATAAATGACACACCATCACTTCACTCCCAGATAAGGTGATAACTGACACACCATCAATGCACTCCCAGATAAGGTGATAACTGATACACCATCACAGCACTCCCAGATAAGGTGATAACTGACAAACCATCACTGCTCTCCAAGGTAAGGTGATAACTGACACACCATCACTGCACTCCCAGGTAACGTGATGACTGACACACCATCACTGCCCTTCCAGTTAACGTGATGACTGACACACCATCACTGTACTCCCAGGTAAGGTGATAACTGACACACCATAACTGCACTCCCAGGTAACATGATGACTGACACACCATCAGTGCACTCACAGGTAACGTGATGACTGACACACCATCACTGCACTCCCAGGTAAGTTGATGACTGACACACCATCACTGCACTCCCAGATAAGGTGATAAATGACACACCATCACTGCACTCCAGGATAAAGTGTTGACTGACACACTATCACTGCACTCCCAGGTAACGTGATGACTAACACACTATCACTGCACTCCTAGGTAACGTGATGACTGACACACCATCCCTGAACTCCCAGATAAGGTGAAATATGACACACCATCACTGCACTCCCTGATGGGGATAACTGACACACTATCACTGCACTTCCAGATAAGGTGATGACTGACACACCATCACTGCACTTCTAGGTAAAGTGATAACTGACACACCATCACTGCACTCCCGGGTAACGTGTTGACTAACACACTATCACTGCACTTCCAGGTAACGTGATGACTGACACACCATCACTGCACTCCCAGATAAGGTGATATATGACACACCATCACTGCACTCCCAGATGGTGATAACTGACACACTATCACTGCACTCCCAGGTAAGGTGATGACTGATACACCATCACTGCGCTCCCAGGTAAGGTGATGACTGACACACCATCACTGCACTCCCAGGTAACGTGATGACTGACACACCATCACTGCACTCCCAGGTAAGGTAATGACTGACACACCATCACTGCACTTCCAGGTAAGGTGATAATTGACACACCATCACTGCACTCCCGGGTAACGTGATGTCTGACACACCATCACTGCACTCCCAGATGGTGATAACTGACACACTATCACTGCACTTCCAGATAAGCTCATAACTCACACATCACTGCACTCCCATGTGGTGGGGGGGGGGTGGTGGTAGGATTGATCGCTGACACGTCAACAAGACTATAGTAAGGGCCACTGAGAGAAAAATTAAGTGCTTGAACTGGACTACTATACCCCCCTCCCTTCCCCCCCCCCTTTTTTTCCACATTAGGTTTTACAGAACACATACATTAGTTATGTCAAAACTGCATATTTATCAGTGATATTCAAAAATTCATTGGACACATAAATCGGTCATGTCATAACAGTACATTAAAAAATAATACATTTACACATTCACAGAGAATAGCTACTTCTGTAAAATATAATGAAACATATTACACATAAGTTTATAAACAATAATGAAACAATATATATTAGCAATTATTTTAACATTAGACTTTCAAGATCTGTCCATTTATTGTAGAGTCTTTGTTCTTCTCCTCTGAGATATAGAGAGACGCCAAAGTAATCTTGAATCTGTCTTCTACCCCGGGGATGTGTGGAGGAACTAAATTCTTGTAGAGTCTTTCTTCTACTCTGGGTTATAGAGAGACGCCAAAGTATTCTTGAGTCTGAGTTCCTCCAGCTTGGAGTCCATGTCCCTATTGTGACCTGTCAATGATACTTATTCATCGTCGATTTTTCTAGGTAAACGTAATTCCAGAGTTAATATCAGCGATTACATCCAGGGAGTTTGTTTGTGTGCAAACAGACAGTGGACAAGAGAGAACAGAGGCAGTCAGAGGTGAGTCCATACATCTGTTGGACTAGTTCTCAGTCAGAGGTGAGTCCATACATCTGTTGGATTAGTCCTAAGTCAGAGGTGAGCCCATACATCTGTTGGATTAGTCCTCAGTCAGAGGTGAGCCCATACATCTGTTGCACTAGTCCTCAGTCAGAGGTGAGCCCATACATCTGTTGGACTAGTCCTCAGTCAGAGGTGAGCCCATACATCTGTTGGACTAGTCCTCAGTCAGAGGTGAGCACATACATCTGTTGGACTAGTCCTCAGTCAGAGGTGAGCCCATACATCTGTTGGACTAGTCCTCAGTCAGAGGTGAGCCCATGCATCTGTTGGACTAGTCCTCAGTCAGAGGTGAGCCCATACATCTGTTGGACTAGTCCTGAGTCAGAGGTGAGCCCATACATCTGATGGACTAGTCCTCTTACAAGTGGTACCTGGTTATGTTGTTGGATTAGTTGTTTTGCCATGAGTAACTGATCATGTTGTTGAACGTTCTCTTGACATGGATACCTGATCATGTTTTTGGATTAGTTCTCTTGCCATGCATACTTGATCATGTTGTTGGATTAGTTCTCTTGTCATGCACACCTCTTCATGCTGTTTGATTAGTTCTCTTGTCATGCATACGTGAATATGTTGCTGGATAAGTGCTCTTTTTTATGGTACATATTCATTTTATTAGATTAGTTCTCTTGTCTTTGGTACATTATCCTGTTGTTAGATCAGTTCTTTTGCCATGGATACCTGATAATGTTGTTATATTAGTTCTCTTGTCTTTGGCATCTAATTATGTTGTTATGCACTTGGCATAGGCTCTTAATCATGTTGTTAGCTAATTACTTGTCTTTCGTACATAGGCACGTTGTTGGATTAGTTCTCTTGACATGGGTATCTCATCATGTTGTTTGGCTAGTTTCTGTGTGCGTCTTTGGTACTTTATCATATTGTTGGACTAGTTTTGTTGCCATTTTTACCTAATCATGTTGTTGGGTTAGTTCTTTTATCTTTGGAACATGTTCATGTTGTTAGATTAGTTCTCTTGCTGTGGGTACCTAATCTTGTTGTTAGGCTATTTTTTAGTATTTGATAATGTTGTTGTATTTGGTCTGTTACCATGGGTAGCTATTCAGTTTGGTTATCCCGCTAGTTCTCTTGTTTTTGGTACATTATCTTGTTGGATTAGTTCTCTTGCCACATGTACATGGTCATGTTGTAGGACTAGTTAGCTTTTCCTTAGTACATGATCATGTTGTAAGATTAATTCTCTTATCTTTGGTATATGATCAGGTTGTTGCATTAGTTCTTTCATCTTTGGTATATGATCATGTTGTTAAATTAGTTCTCTTGTCTTTTGAACATAATCAAATTGTTACAATAGTTCTCTTCTCTTCGAAACATGATCATGTTGTTGGATTCATTCTGATGTCTTAGGCATAGAATCAGTTTGGATGAGCAGATGGATCACCACAGTCTGGTGAGATAGATGCAGGGGCAAGTGACGAGAAATTCTGGCCGATGCTCGAGGCTCAGAGGAAAGGCAAGACGGACGTTTAAACAGAATGCTACTGGCACCATTAGTATTGGAACTCTTAGCTGGCTGCTGAAGATGGGGACAGAGCGCTTATGGGAATGCCCTGAGTGCTTTGTCTTTGGTAAATGAGCATTTCACTGAATTAGTTCTCTTGTCTCTGGTACATAATCGTGTTATTCTGTAATTTTTTTTTTTGGGGGGGGGGGGGGGGGGGGGGGGGCATGGGTACATATTGCTATTGGTTGTTCTGCTACTTCTCTTGTTTTTGGTACATTATCTTTTTGTTGGATTAGTTCTCTTATCATATGTACATGATGATGTTGTTGGACTAGTAGTAGTGTCTTTGGACCTGATCTGAGATTATTAAAAAATAGATAAAGCACTTGACAAGAATGCAAACATAATCCAAAGCTAGAGTGAAATAGAGCTCTTGACAAGAACACAGACCTGATCCAAGATTACTGTGAAACAGATAAAGCACTTGGCAAGATCACAGACCTGATCCAGATACCTCTGATAAAGTAGGATGCCAACGCTGACAGGCCATGGCTGACTATAATGAAAACTGACACTATAATCGACGCCAGGTTTACAGGTCTGGGGCACGATGATAGATCAGCTGTGAAACTGGGTCACCGGCGGCTGTAGTCAGTATCATCAAAACAATCTTCGACCCACGACAATCCATTTCCTTGATTTTTGATGTTGATAAATATTCTTCTGAATGATATGTGCTTTTTATCTAGGGATAGAGAACTATTCCCCCCCCCCCCCCCCTGCCTCCCCCCTCCTTATTCTGGGATGGTAGATCACCCTACTTATTCTGGGATAGTAGATTACCCTACTTATCCTGAGAGAGTAGATTACCCTACTTATCCACAGAAGTAAGGGAACTGAAATATCAGCATTCAGACCCAAAAGATATGATCATCTACACAGATGGATCCATGAAGCGCGGATCAAGGTCAGCATGGGCATACGCAGCGCAAAGAAAGGGGAAAACAATACATGAGGACAGCGGCGCTTACCAGACAACCACGTCAAGCATGACAATGGAAATAGCTGCTGCTTCTAGAGCTTTAGCATGGGTATCCGAGCAAACCGCCACACAGGTAGTAATTGTCTCAGACTCAATGAATATGCTTCAAAAGATAGCAACAAGCAGTATGCGCTCTGAATGGATAGAAAGCATTCGGAAATCGCACTTAACCTCCGTAACCTGGATCTACACACCGGGTCATGCGGGCGTAAAGGGAAATGAGCGAGCGGACCAACTGGCAAGCACTGCACTAATGATTGCGGGAAAAGGCATGGACAGAGCAGATATCGTCAACGGACTGGGCTAGTGGAGAATGAGGAATCCTTGACACTAACACGATTGCGTGACATGGGAGTTAAGCATGGTGATGCACGTCTTTGCCGTCTTCAAGACCGAGAAAGGAGACGATATAACCAGCTTCTCATGGAGACAATTAGTAGAAGTACTTTGGAGTGGCTGCTGCTTCGGAGAACTGAACACGCATAGGTATGCCCAATGTGCAGTGAAATCAAGTGTGATAACAAAACATAAAATAACATCTTGTAGGGAGTCGGCAGTCCGAAACCCAAGTTAAAGGTGTCTCCTTCGTGCCAAAGAACTGCATGGCTGTTGGGTGAACAGTTGTTAACGAGGGCAGGCAGGTCGTTGTAGGGGCGACGCCTGCTGGTGGATGTAATGTCCTAAGTAATTTCCCCAGCTAATAATGAGGGTACTGCTGGGGTGACCGTTTATTAACCCTCATATAATGCTTCAGGTCAAAATGGACGCTAGGCACGGCCACGTTTTCTTTCTGCCAGACGGTGGCTGTTGCATTTTTGCTCCATTTGTAGACTGGAAGGATATAGTTTCGTCGCCCAGCTTCTGAGTTGAGTGCATGGCGTGACACCGTGAGCTACGTGTGTTTTTCGTTGGCACAGGAGCGGAGCAACTATTGGGTGACCCGTTTGCTATGAAGCTGAAACTAGGATTACCAGATTACCAGATTACTTATCCTGTGATAGTAGTTCACTCTTATTATCTAGGAAGAATAGTTTACTCTCCTTATTTTGGGACAATAGATTACTCTACTTATTATGGGAAAGTGGATCAGCCCATTCGTCGTGGATGGTGAATCAGTAGCAGCACTAGTGAAGCATTGCATGAACTATCTAAACATTTGCTGTCTATTTTCTAGGTCAAGGACAGTGGTATGGAGGCCAGCTGAATTGCTTCAGCAGCCGTTTGTTGCCTAGCAACACTGCCGAAAGATGCCACACTCAGTGGTGGGGTTTGTGGCTACTGGCCGAATGGAGTCATGGTGCCACTGGACAGTTTAAACCCTGTGACTGGCTCTGGTCACTCAACTCTAATCAAAGGTCAGTGGATACGGATGATGATTGTGTTTCCAAGGTCGGGAAAAATGTCCTTTATGATAGTACCCTCACCAGCCCGCAGCTATTGTCCCCTGAATCTCCTTACATGACAGTTTCCTCGCCAACCAGCAGATAAAGTCCTCTGAATGCATCGGAGTGCATCTGACAGAGAGGCAAGGAACCAGCAGTCTGCATACAAATGAGTCAGATCTGTCAAACAGATGCACACGCAACACTCATTTTTTTTTGGAAAAGGACTGCCTCCCAGCACTAGATGAAGAACCAAAACTTTCAGCCAGAGTTTACAGCTGGTGAACGCGAAGAAGAGGAAGAAGATAACCTCACACAACCCTCACAAACAGCCACACATCAGTGTCCATTGTATACCCTAAATGTTATTACATAACTGTTGGTAAACATTTCCCTACGTCTCTGTCAGTGTGAGACATAAGAACACAACGCGTCAGACTAGACAGTTCTGTCAGTGTGAGACATAGAGACATCAAACATCCGACTGGAGGGTCGATGGTCAAGGAGACTCAGGGCTGTGGTGACTCTCGAGCAATGAAGCACACCAGCTGCTCTTCTTTGTCTCTGGGTCTAGCCTTAGAAATGACATGGGAGCACTCAGATGGTAAGTCCTCTGACCTGGTGAACCTTTTTACAGTCAAGACCGTTGTGCGTGACCAAAAAGCACATCTTTCAAGAAGTGACCCCGTTACCTCGCGATCCTGGGATAAAACACAACCGATCTTTAGGAGGAAACCTCAAAAAGCTTAAAGTAGATCTACGTGCTGAGAGGCTAAATGGCTGTGGGATAGTCAGTTGTGAACGTGGACGTCTAGTCAGCGGGAGGGGCGGCGCCAGGTGTATGGACACCCCATAAGGACATTCATTGCCTCTCCCCTAGCAGGCAGGCTCTACTTGGGTGACCGGTCACTTCCTGCTCCATAACAACTTCTGAATATGGCTATTTCATTTTAATTTCCTTTTCATTTTATTGTCGCCGGAGCTACGGAGCACGAGTTCTGCGCTTGACGTCATCTTCAGCAAGCAGCGAAGAGAGAGAGAGAGAGAGAGAGAGAGAGAGAGAGAGAGAGAGAGAGAGAGAGAGAGAGAGAGAGAGAGAGAGAGAGAGAGAGAGAGAGAGAGCGAAGAGAAAACAAGGAAATGGTGAGAGAAGAAAGCATAGAAATAGAAGGACAGGAGCCAGGAGATTTAGGCGAAAAATAGAACGGCTGGGGTTCAATCATGTGAGAGTGTGTTTCTGGAACTGTCGTAGTGCCAGACAGAGAGGGCCCATACTAGAGAGGTTGATTTACGACTTTGATGTACTCATGCTTCTGGAGCTGAATGCAGACAAATATCATTGCCCTGGATTTGTCAGCTACGTAAACTCTGCTGGGCATCATGGGAGGCATGGACAATGTTTGCTGGTGAAGGAGGGCTTGAAACATGTGATGCTTGATCTGAGTCTCTGGAATAATGGTGCTAGAGAGATGCAAGGAATGCAGGTGAAGATTTGCGGCCTACGTTGGAGCATTATAATACATGTTTATGCTGACGTGGGCTCTTTAGTTACAAAACAACAGCGGGACTGGCTGAAAGACCTGGAGGGGATTCCTGGCAACAGGCTTCTCCTTTCTGGGGATTTTAATGCACGGTACAATGAATGGGGCAGTACTGGGAAAACCGGCAGGGAGTTGCACTTGCTGACGATTGATTCAGGCATTGTCTGTTTAAATGATGGGACACCAACTAGAACAGCAATGGGGCCCCGCGATGCAGACACAGCGATTATGGAAGTGACCATAGTTGTGTCAGTGTGAGACATAGAGACACCACACATCAGACAGGATAGTTGTGTCAGTGTGAGACATAGAGACACCACACATCAGACTGGATAGTTGTGTCAGTGTGAGACATAGAGACACCACACATCAGACTGGAAAGTTGTGTCAGTGTGAGACATAGAGACACCACACATCAGACAGGATAGTTGTGTCAGTGTGAGACATAGAGACCACCACACATCAGACAGGATAGTTGTGTCAGTGTGAGACATAGAGACACCACACATCAGACAGGATAGTTGTGTCAGTGTGAGACATAGAGACACCACACATCAGACAGGATAGTTGTGCAGTGTGAGACATAGAGACACCACACATCAGACTGGATAGTTGTGTCAGTGTGAGACATAGAGACACCACACATCAGACAGGATAGTTGTGTCAGTGTGAGACATAGAGACACCACACATCAGACTGGATAGTTGTGTCAGTGTGAGACATAGAGACACCACACATCAGACTGAAAAGTTGTGTCAGTGTGAGACACAGAGACACCACACATCAGACAGGATAGTTGTGTCAGTGTGAGGCATAGAGACACCACATACCAGACTGGATAGTTGTGTCAGTGTGAGTCATAGAGACACCACACATCAGACTGGATAGTTGTGTCAGTGTGAGACATAGAGACACCACACATCAGACAGGATAGTTGTGTCAGTGTGAGACATAGAGACACCACACATCAGACAGGAAAGTTGTGTCAGTGTGAGACATAGAGACACCACACATCAGACTGGAAATTTGTGTCAGTGTGAGACATAGAGACCACCACACATCAGACAGAATAGTTGTGTCAGTGTGAGACATAGAGACACCACACATCAGACAGGATAGTTGTGTCAGTGTGAGACATAGAGACACCACACATCAGACTGGAAAGTTGTGTCAGTGTGAGACATAGAGAAACCACACATCAGACAGGATAGTTGTGTCAGTGTGAGACATAGAGACCACCACACATCAGACAGGATAGTTGTGTCAGTGTGAGACATAGAGACACCACACATCAGACTGGAAAGTTGTGTCAGTGTGAGACATAGAGACACCACACATCAGACAGGATAGTTGTGTCAGTGTGAGACATAGAGACATAGAGACACCACACATCAGACTGGAAAGTTGTGTCAGTGTGAGACATAGAGACACCACACATCAGACAGGATAGTTGTGTCAGTGTGAGACATAGAGACCACCAAACATCAGACAGGATAGTTGTGTCAGTGTGAGACATAGAGACATAGAGACACCACACATCAGACTGGAAAGTTGTGTCAGTGTGAGACATAGAGACACCATACATCAGACTGGAAAGTTGTGTCAGTGTGAGACATAGAGACACCACACATCAGACTGGATAGTTGTGTCAGTGGGTGAAGTATTAAAAAGACGAGAAGAGATTCCCTGTTTTAGCTACTAGAACCTGCTGTTAGAACCATAATTACTGATAGACTAATTAGTATTTGTATGTGTGGAGCATTACACCAGCCACAATTGCTTGAATGTGTGGAGCATTACACCAGCCACAATTGCTTGGATGTGTGGAGCATTACACTAGCCACCTTTGCTTGTATGTGTGGAGCATAACACTAGCCACCTTTGCTTGGATATGTGAAGCATTACACCAGCCACAATTGCTTGGATGTGTGGAGCATTACACCAGCCACAATTGCTTGGATGTGTGGAGCATTACACTAGCCACCTTTGCTTGTATGTGTGGAGCATTACACTAGCCACCTTTGCTTGTATGTGTGGAGCATTACACTAGCCACCTTTGCTTGTATGTGTGGAGCATTACACTAGCCACCTTTGCTTGGATATGTGAAGCATTACACTAGCCACCTTTGCTTGGATGTGTGGAGCATTACACTAGCCACCTTTGCTTGTATGTGTGGAGCATTACACTAGCCACCTTTGCTTGGATATGTGAAGCATTACACTAGCCACCTTTGCTTGGATATGTGGAGCATTACACCAGCCACCTTTGCTTGGATATGTGAAGCATTACACTAGCCACCTTTGCTTGTATGTGTGGAGCATTACACTAGCCACCTTTGCTTGGATATGTGAAGCATTACACTAGCCACCTTTGCTTGGATGTGTGGAGCATTACACCAGCCACCTTTGCTTGTATGTGTGGAGCATTACACTAGCCACCTTTGCTTGGATGTGTGAAGCATTACACTAGCCACCTTTGCTTGTATGTGTGGAGCATTACACCAGCCACCTTTGCTTGTATGTGTGGAGCATTACACTAGCCACCTTTGCTTGGATGTGTGAAGCATTACACCAGCCACCTTTGCTTGTATGTGTGAAGCATTACACCAGCCACCTTTGCTTGGATGTGTGGAGCATTACACCAGCCACCTTTGCTTGTATGTGTGAAGCATTACACCAGCCACCTTTGCTTGTATGTGTGGAGCATTACACTAGCCACCTTTGCTTGTATGTGTGGAGCATTACACTAGCCACCTTTGCTTGTATGTGTGGAGCATTACACTAGCCACCTTTGCTTGGATGTGTGGAGCATTACACTAGCCACCTTTGCTTGTATGTGTGGAGCATTACACTAGCCACCTTTGCTTGGATGTGTGAAGCATTACACTAGCCACCTTTGCTTGGATGTGTGGAGCATTACACCAGCCACCTTTGCTTGTATGTGTGGAGCATTACACTAGCCACCTTTGCTTGTATGTGTGGAGCATTACACCAGCCACCTTTGCTTGGATGTGTGAAGCATTACACTAGCCACCTTTGCTTGGATATGTGAAGCATTACACTAGCCACCTTTGCTTGTATGTGTGGAGCATTACACTAGCCACCTTTGCTTGGATATGTGAAGCATTACACTAGCCACCTTTGCTTGGATGTGTGCAGCATTACACTAGCCACCTTTGCTTGGATATGTGAAGCATTACACTAGCCACCTTTGCTTGTATGTGTGGAGCATTACACTAGCCACCTTTGCTTGGATGTGTGAAGCATTACACTAGCCACCTTTGCTTGGATATGTGAAGCATTACACTAGCCACCTTTGCTTGGATGTGTGGAGCATTACACTAGCCACCTTTGCTTGGATGTGTTGAGCATTACACTAGCCACATTTGCTTGGATGTGTGGAGCATTACACTAGCCACCTTTGCTTGGATGTGTGAAGCATTACACTAGCCACCTTTGCTTGTTTGTGTGGAGCATTACACTAGCCACTTTTGCTTGGATATGTGAAGCATTACACTAGCCACCTTTGCTTGTATGTGTGGAGCATTACACTAGCCACCTTTGCTGGGATATGTGAAGCATTACACTAGCCACCTTTGCTTGTATGTGTGGAGCATTACACTAGCCACCTTTGCTTGGATGTGTGGAGCATTACACTAGCCACCTTTGCTATGATATGTGAAGCATTACACTAGCCACCTTTGCTTGGATGTGTGGAGCATTACACTAGCCACATTTGCTTGGATGTGTGGAGCATTACACTAGCCACCTTTGCTTGGATGTGTGGAGCATTACACCAGCTACAATTGCTGGGATGTGTGGAGCATTACACCAGCCACCTTTGCTTGGATGTGTGGAGCATTACACTAGCCACATTTGCTTGGATGTGTGGAGCATTACACCAGCCACTTTTGCTTGGATGTGTGGAGCATTACACTAGCCACATTTGCTTGGATGTGTGGAGCATTACACCAGCCACCTTTGCTGGGATGTGTGAAGCATTACACTAGCCATCTTTGCTGGGATATGTGGAGCATTACACTAGCCATCTTTGCTGGGATGTGTGGAGCATTACACTAGCCACCTTTGCTTGGATGTGTGGAGCATTACACTAGCCATCTTTGCTGGGATGTGTTGAGCACGACACTAGCCAACTTTGCTGGGATGTGTTGAGCACGACACTAGCCAACTTTGCTGGGATGTGTGGAGCATTACACCAGCCACAATTGCTGGGATGTGTGGAGCATTACACCAGCCAACTTTGCTTTCAAAGACATTTGCATGGATACATTTTAGTCTGCCTATATCTGTGTAGATTTCGAAATAGCCTTGATGCAAACTGTTCATGACAGCACAGAAACAAATTGTAATCTGTCAAGAAACAATGTGTTTTAGAAAAAAGGATGCTCTGTTTTAAATAAACATTTCTATATGTATTGAAAGAGAAATATTTCCACTATCAATTTTAGTTCGGATGAATTCCTGCTTGTGCCATTGCCACGAGAGCTGCTGACCTTAGATGGAAGGGCACCTTTAGTCTGGCAAACAGAGGTGCTTGTAAAATCCTTGTTACCTACCAGGGTGTATCTGCATCCTGCTGGCGTTGCCTGGAGCAGCCTTCACGACCTTGTTCGAAGAAAGGTAGGGTCTGAGATTAGGAAACAGTTCATTAATTTGGGAGCTCTACCAATATATCAGTTACTGGCACTGAGTAACACAAGGAAATCTTACACCTTGCTCTGACATTAACACCCCCCCCCCCCTTTCCTCCCGCCTCGCCCACCTCAGTTTTCAGCCTTTGTGATTGCAGCCTTACAAGTGTCTATCCACTGAACCAAAGAGACACTTGTCAGATGTAAATCTAACAAAAGCAGCTGTCAGAAACTGTTCAACTGTATCATATTTTTCTTTAATGTGCCTCATAAGATTACAAGAAAAACTCAGAAAAAATCTGCATTCTGTAGAATGAATAAAACACACCTTGAAATTAGATGGTTTTGTCACCAGATCTCTACTGTCTCTATAGTCAAACAATAACAAGGGCGGTCGGGTATAAACCAGGAATACTAGTTGGAGTTTACAATAACGAGGGCGCTCGGGTATAAACCAGGAATACTAGTTGGAGCTTACAATATAAACAATCTTCGTTATGCATATGATACAGTATTAATAGCTGAAAACGCAGAAGACCTACAACAATTATTAGACACTGTGGTATCAGAGAATGCAAAAAAAAAAAAAAAAAAAAAAAGGGGGAAAGGGAGGGTGGGCGGGGTAGGGGGGGGGGGGGGGGCGGGGAGCATTTTCCTTTGAATGTTAAGAAAACAGAAACAATGGTTATATCAGAGAAAAATATTACTCCAAAATGTGACATATTATGTTATCAAAATGGACGTCCCTGCACATTGGGCATTTCCAAGCGTGTTCAGTCCTCAAATGCAGACGGGAATGCAGGGAATGCAGAGACTGGCCAGAAGATACCACAGAGGTAGAAATTCAGCAATTTTTTTCAAGATTATGCTCGCTCAGAGGATTTTATCATTTACACAGACGGTTCCGTGTCAAGAGGCAAAAGAAGTGCTTTGGGGCTTCTTAGCAAAAGTTAATGGTCGACGTTTGGTGCAGGAGAGCCTAGCATATGATACCACAACATCCAGCTTAAAAATGGAGGTGGAGGCGGTCACCTCAACTTTCCGCTGGCTAGAGAACACAAAACACACACACACACACACACACACACATCGTGACTGTAACTGACTATGAAAGCATGCTGAGGAACACCAGGACAGGCGTGCTTCGTGAAGAGTGGCATGCTTCGCTGCGGAGGACACTGGTGAGGAGTATTGTCTGGATTTCACCAGGGATGCCAGTGTGTTGGGAAATGAACAGACGGACAGACTGGCTGACTCTGCACAGCTTGGTGGAATGCTGATGCATGATAAGGCGGAGGAGCAGATGGATCACCGCCAGGGGGTGAGATTGATGCAGGAAGGAGTGACGAGAGGTTCTGGCAAAGGAAAGATGAGACAGACGTTTGATCAAAATGCTACTGGCATTATAAGTACCTCAACTCTTTAGTGGCTGCTGAAGATGGAGACTAAGCGCTTATGGGAATGCCCCGAGGGCTGTGATGTCGGTTCTTGAATCGAATCAAATCAATTACTGATCGTAAGACATATTCAACTTTTATTAATTGATCAAAACATATTTAACTGTTATATATTTATAGTAAGACATATAACACTTTTAAATATTGATAATAAGACATATTTAACTTTCATATATTGATAACAAGACACATTTAATGTTCAAATATTGATCATAAAACATATTTGACTTTCATATATTGATAATAAGACATTTCATGTTCAAATATTGATCATAATACATATTTGACTTTCATATATTGATATTAGGACAGATTTAATGTTCAAAACTATTTTTTATTTTCCCAATGCAGCATCCTGTAAACACATCACTAAATGTTCTTGAGCAGCTGTTCACCGAGTGGGACAACAAGAACACAGAATGGGACAACACGAACACAGAGCGGGACAACAAGAACACAGAGTGGGACAACAAGAACACAGAGTGGGACAACAAGAACACAGAGTGGGACAACAAGAACACAGAGTGGGACAACAAGAACAGAGCCAGGCTAGCAATGAGAAGGATACGTTCTGTGCTGCTGGATATTGTCAGATCAGTGGAGCCTTACGTTGCTGCCGCAGGCCCACACACCAGGTGACACTACCTCATGTTATAATTATGTGTTCTGTCCTGTCTGCAAGCTGTGATGTCTGGTGCACATATTGAAGAAGATATCTAGTGCACACGTTGAAGCTGATGTCTGTTGCGCATTTTGAAGCGGATGTCAGGTGCATATGTTGAAGCTAGTGTCTGGTGTACATGTTGACGCTAGTGTCTGGTGTACATGTTGAAGCTAGTGTCTGGTGTACATGTTGACGATAGTGTCTGGTGTACATGTTGAAGCTAGTGTCTGGTGTACATGTTGACGCTAGTGTCTGGTGTACATGTTGACGCTAGTGTCTGGTGTACATGTTGAAGCTAGTGTCTGGTGTACATGTTGACGCTAGTGTCTGGTGTACATGTTGACGCTAGTGTCTGGTGTACATGTTGACGCTAGTGTCTGGTGTACATGTTGACGCTAGTGTCTGGTGCACATGTTGACGCTAGTGTCTGGTGTACATGTTGACGCTAGTGTCTGGTGTACATGTTGACGCTAGTGTCTGGTGTACGTGTTGACGCTAGTGTCTGGTGTACATGTTGAAGCTAGTGTATGGTGTACATGTTGACGCTAGTGTCTGGTGTACATGTTGACGCTAGTGTCTGGTGTACATGTTGACGCTAGTGTCTGGTGTACATGTTGAAGCTAGTGTCTGGTGTACATGTTGACGCTAGTGTCTGGTGTTCATGTTGAAGCTAGTGTCTGGTGTACATGTTGACGCTAGTGTCTGGTGCACATGTTGACGCTAGTGTCTGGTGTACATGTTGACGCTAGTGTCTGGTGCACATGTTGACGCTAGTGTCTGGTGCACATGTTGACGCTAGTGTCTGGTGCACATGTTGCCGCTAGTGTCTGGTGCACATGTTGACGCTAGTGTCTGGTGCACATGTTGAAACTGATTTTTGTGTGTGTGCCTAATAATTCATCTTAAAGCTGATGTCTGGTGTACATACTGAAGCTGATGTCTGGTGTACATACTGAAGCTGATGTCTGGTGTACATACTGAAGCTGATGTCTGGTGTAGATACTAAAGCTGATGTCTGGTGTACATACTAAAGCTGATGACTGGTGTACATACTAAAGCTGATGTCTGGTGTACATACTGAAGCTGATGTCTGGTGTACATACTGAAGCTGATGTCTGGTGTACATACTGAAGCTGATGTCAGGTGTACATACTGAAGCTGATGACTGGTGTATATACTGAAGCTGATGCCTGGTGTACATACTGAAGCTGATGTCTGGTGTACATACTGAAGCTGATGCCTGGTGTACATACGGAAGCTGATGTCTGGTGTACATACTTAAGCTGATGTCTGGTGTACACACTGAAGCTGATGTCTGGTGTACATACTGAAGCTGATGTCTGGTGTACATACTAAAGCTGATGTCTGGTGTACATACTAAAGCTGATGTCTGGTGTACATACTGAAGCTGATGTCTGGTGTACATACTAAAGCTGATGTCTGGTGTACATACTGAAGCTGATGTCTGGTGTATATACTAAAGCTGATGTCTGGTGTACATACTAAAGCTGATGTCTGGTGTACATACTGAAGCTGATGTCTGGTGTACATACTGAAGCTGATGTCTGGTGTACATACTGAAGCTGATGTCTGGTGTACATACCGAAGCTGATGCCTGGTGTACATACTGAAGCTGATGCCTGGTGTACATACTGAAGCTGATGTCTGGTGTACATACTGAAGCTGATGTCTGGTGTACATACCGAAGCTGATGCCTGGTGTACATACTGAAGCTGATGCCTGGTGTACATACTGAAGCTGATGTCTGGTGTACATACTGAAGCTGATGTCTGGTGTACATACTGAAGTTGAAGTCTGGTGTACATACTGAAGCTGATGTCTGGTGTACATACTTAAGCTGATGCCTGGTGCACATACTGAAGCTGAAGTCTGATGTACATACTAAAGCTGATGTCTGGTGTACATACTGAAGCTGATGCCTGGTGTACATACTGAAGTTGAAGTCTGGTGTACAGACTGAAGTTGATGTCTGGTGTATATACTGAAGTTGAAGTCTGGTGTACAGGCTGAAGTTGAAGTCTGATGGAAATGTCCTTGCTGATGTTTGTTATGTATGGTACATAAATTAAAGCTGATTTCTTCCGCACATGTTAAAGCTCATGTCTGGTGCACAAGTTAAAGCTCATGACTGGTGCACATGTTAAAGCTCATTCTGGTGCACATGTTAAAGCTCATGTCTGGTGCACATGTTAAAGCTCATGTCTGGTACACATGTTAAAGCTCATGTCGGTTGCAAATGATGAAGCTGATATCTGCTGCCTAATAAAAACATTTGATGTTTGATGCACATTCTGGTGTACAATATTGAAGCTGATGTTTGGTGAACATAATAAAGCTAATGCCTGGTGCACATATCAAATCTGATGTCTGGTGCAGATGTTGGAGCTTATGGCTAATGCACATATTGAAGCTGATGTCAGGTGCACTTAGGGACACATCATGTTTAAATGTGACATAATGATCAAGCACAAACATATATTGGAGATAAACAGTGACATAATATTGACAAAAACTGGAGAAAAACAATAACATGTGATGGACACAAACTGGAGACAGACAACAACATAAGATGGACACAAACTGGAGACAGACAACAGCATAAGATGGACACAAACTAGAGACAGACAACGACCTAAGATAGACGCAAGCCAGAGACAAACGACTAGACGAGATGGACAAAAACTAGAGAAATACAACAACATGAGATGGACAAAAGCTGGAGACAGACAACATCATGAAATAGATATAAGCTGGAAAAGGACAAAAAACATGAGATGGATAAAAACTGGAAACAGACAAGAGATAGAAACAAAGTGGAGACGCACAAGAACATAAGTTAGACAAAAACTGGAGACAGAAAACAACATGAGATGGACACAACTGAAAACAGACTACAACATGAGATGGACAAAAACTGGAGAAGGACAAGATGAGATGGACATAAGCTAAGACAGACAACAACATGATATGGATAAAAATTGGAGACAGACAACAGAAATGGGCTCAAATTGGAGACACACAACATAAGATGGACAAATACTGAAGACAGACAACAACATGAGATGGACAAAAAGTGGAGACAGATAACGACATGAGATGGACAATAACTAGAGACAGACTACAAGAGGAGATGGACAATAACTAGAGACAGACTACAAGAGAAGATGGACAATAACTAGAGACAGACAACAAGAGGAGATGGACAATAACTAGAGAAGACTACAAGAGGAGATTGACAATAACTAGAGACAGACTACAAGAGGAGATGGACACAAACTGGTAAAGACAACATTAGATTGACACAAACTGGAAACAGACAACAACGTGAAACTTAAAGAAATTGGAGGCAGACAAAAAAAAAAAAACGAGATCTGCAAAAACTATTGGCCAGATAATATCAAGTCGTAGAAGCCTGAAACAATTTAAAAATATTAGGCAGACAATAGCTTAAAACATACATTAGATAAAAACACAAGATAGACCGGCAAAAGCTTGAAACAAACAACTGCATTAGACAGAAATCCAGACAGACAAAGACTTGACAACAATAACACAGTTAGACAAAACACAGTTTTAATCAGCATAAGACATAACTGCGGGAGACAGATAACACAATAAAGGACGGAACTGTGTGCTGATGGGTTGGTTTGAAAATATTTGATTTAATTTAATATAATTTAATAACCGACATCACAGCACACAGAATATTCCCATAAGCGTCCCCATCTTCAGCAGCCAGCGAAGAGTTCAGATACTAATAGTGCCAGTAGCATTCTGATTAAACGTCCAACTTGCCTTTCCCTTGAGCCTCGAGAATGTGCCGGAACCTCTCGTCATTCCCCCCTGCGTCAATCTCACCAAACTGTGGTGATCCATCTGCTCCTCCGCATTGTACACGCTCTCCCACAAGGCACTAACCACGTCTGCCCTATCATGTAGCAGTATTCCACCAAGTTGTGCAGAGCCAGCCAGTCTGTCCGCCTGTTCATTTCTCAACACACCGGCGTGACCCGGTGAAAAAATCCAGACAATACTCCTCACTCGTGTTCTCCGCAGCGAGGCATGCCACACTGCACGAAGCATGCCTGTCCGGATCTTCCTCAGCATGCTTTCTGAATCAGTTACAATCACGATGTGTGTGTCTGTGTGTGTGTCGTGTTATCTAACCATCAGAAAGCTGCAGTGACCGCCTCCACCTCCATTCTTAAGCTGGATGCTGTGGTATCATAGGCTAGTCTCTTCTGCACCAAACGTCGACCATTAACTTTTGCTAAGAAGCCCCAAAGCACTTCTTTTGCCTCTTGACACTGAACCGGCTGTGTAAATGATCAAATCCTCTGAGCGAGCATTATCTTGAATTAATTGCTGAATTTCTACCTCTGTGGCACCTGCTAGCCAGTCACTGCATTCCTGGCTCAGTGTGATAATGACCCTACACAAGTCTGACTGTTTAAGTGGCACTTCGGCCCACTCCTCTCCTCGCCAAATGTTCTCAAGGATGCAAACCTGTCTGATTGTGTCTTTTACCTGAGACTTCCCTCTTATCAGCCGCTGACCCTTAACTGCACCCAGAGCTTCACGCAAAGCGTGGTCTGTGTCTGCAGCTACCCTAAGATATGACTTTGCTTGCAGAACCTTGTGCCTTCCTGCAACAGTCAGCAAACCAAGGGTGTATCGCATAGACACCACTGGGATGTCTCTGGTGCAACCCAGAATGACCCGCATAGCTGCGTTCTGTATGCGCTCTAGTTTGTAGTTTGAAAAGAAAACAGGTGGATAGGGTAGAGGGTGTATATTTCTGAACATATTTATACTTGTGTTGTGTCTGTATTTTTTGTTTTTTAGGTTGGATCAAAATTATTTTCAACAACTAGAGATTCTGTTGGTGTTTGATTCATCATTCCAACCAATCATTTTACAGGTACGGATGTCAACTATCTGTAGCAAGAATGTCTCTGTAGTACACACTTGACTACACATTATGCCAGAGACAACCATCTCATCATATATGAGCTGTGTATTCACACTTGACTACAAATTATGCCAGAAACAACCATCTCATATATGAGCTGTGTATTCACACTTGACTACAAATTATGCCAGAAACAACCATCTCATATATGAGCTGTGTATTCACACTTGACTACAAATTATGCCAGAAACAACCATCTCATATATGAGCTGTGTATTCACACTTGACTACACATTATGCCAGAAACAACCATCACATATATCAGTTGTGTGTTCATACTTGACTACACTTTATGCAAGAAACATTCATCACATATTTCAGTTGTGTGTTCATACTTGACTACACATTATGCCAGAGACAACCATCACATATTTCAGTTGTGTGTTCATACTTGACTACACATTATGCCAGAGACAACCATCACATATTTCAGTTGTGTGTTCATACTTGACTACACATTATGCCAGAAACAACCATCTCATATATGAGCTGTGTATTCACACTTGACTACACATTATGCCAGAGACAACCATCTCATCATATATGAGCTGTGTATTCACACTTGACTACACATTATGCCAGAAACAACCATCACATATATCAGTTGTGTGTTTATACTTGACTACACTTTATGCCAGAAACATTCATCACATATTTCAGTTGTGTGTTCATACTTGACTACACATTATGCCAGAGACAACCATCACATATATCAGCTGTGTATTCACACTTGACTACACATTATGCCAGAAACAACCATCTCATATATCAGCTGTGTGTTCACGCTTGACTACACATTATGCCAGAGACAACCATCTCATATATCAGCTGTGTATTCACACTTGACTACACATTATGCCAGAAACAACCATCTCATATATCAGTTGTGTGTTCACGCTTGACTACACATTTTACCAGAAACAACCATCACATGAATCAGTTCCTGGGTTTCACCCAGCATCTAGATAATGGGTACCAGAGTTAAAGCTCTGGGGTATATGGAGGGACGTCGCTGTAGCTACGGAGTTGAGTGCGTACGGCGACACAGGCGGCCAGTTTCTAGTCCGTACTGGTGGCAGAGCATTTATGGTTAATAACCGTGTTCAATGACCCCGGTTCGCATCTCCCGAATTTACCTTTATTTTTACAACGATCACACTCAGATGCCGACACATCACTATACCCAGGTAGTTGTACGCTGTTTTCATTTGTCTTATCTCCATGTACACTTCCTCAGCACTATACCCAGGTAGTTGTACGCTGTTTTCATTTGTCTTATCTCCATGTACACTTTCTCAGCACTATACCCAGGTAGTTGTACGCTGTTTTCATTTGTCTTATCTCCATGTACACTTCCTCAGCACTATACCCAGGTAGTTGTACGCTGTTTTCATTTGTCTTATCTCCATGTACACTTCCTCAGCACTATACCCAGGTAGTTGTACGCTGTTTTCATTTGTCTTATCTCCATGTACACTTCCTCAGCACTATACCCAGGTAGTTGTACGCTGTTTTCATTTGTCTTATCTCCATGTACACTTCCTCATCACTATACCCAGGTAGTTGTACGCTGTTTTCATTTGTCTTATCTCCATGTACACTTCCTCAGCACCATATTCTATTGCCTGGAGAAGGGGGGGGGGGGGGGGGGTGAATGGTTTTAAACCAGTTTTGCGGAATTTTTTAACCAGGCGGATGGTATTTAAACATAGGGAAAGCAGTCCAGGGTCTGAGATACTGACTGTCGGCTGTGATTTTGTCACTTATACAGGTCAGCCCCAAACAATTCACCAAACAGCTTAGCTCTGTCAGCAACTTTCTTCTAGAACAGAACATTCTAGATGACACGGCCACCATGCTAGTGTCCAGAAAACCAACATCTGCTGATTTACTTTGGCCACTGTATGACCTTGGAGTGATTAATGTCAAAGGTGTAAGTATTTTGTTTATGATTTACTGAAATGTTGGTAAGGCAATAAACGAATAAGTGTTTTATTTACGTAATACCGACAGGACAGTGAAAAATGTCTTTTATTTGTATATTATTAAAATTTTGGCAGTGTAACAGGCTGGTAGGAGTAAGGTGTGAGCCTTTTATATTAATATTGCTTTTGAAACACTTACAAACAAAAACTGACAGGTTTGCGGACTGGAACTGATCAGAAGTGCCTAGCGAGTCATTGTAGTTCAGAAAAGTGATAAAAGACCGAGATTTGAGAAACGGCGCAGCGATGAGATGAGAAATGTGTAGTAATGACTTTCCATTGCGAACCTGTACAGGGTTCTTAGTGCAACGTAGATTTAGGAAGACTTATTTGAGAGATGGAGTAGCTCACTTGTTTCGTGTTGTGGCAGTAAGTTCAATAGATACGCTGTGTTAGATCTAGATTTCCATGTGCATCCCTACCAGCGATTCTGATAGATGATTGCTGGTGAAGAACCCTCATCATTGTTAGCTAAAGTGATTAGCACATGGTCTGTTTGAACACGTTTGTTGTTGTTACTGTACTGTTATCTGCGAAGCGCACTAGCTTTATGTTCAGAAAAATAAAGAGATGTTGAATGTGATTA
>CAJHNH020002258.1:434224-559224 GCA_905116865.2 Candidula unifasciata | reverse complement strand
CAAATTCAAATTCTCTTTCGTTTACCACTTTCAGCTAGGTCCGCTCACATTTCTGCTCACTTTCCTTTCAGCTATATTTGTGGTGACGTTTTCTGGTCTCGATCTCATTTGGTTTTGGATTGTGTTCAAAATTGTCGCTTTCTATTTGTTGTGGTTTCCGCTCTTGCTGTTGCTTTTGTAATTTGGCTGGCCCTGTGCTGCGCTCAAGATGATTGGATGTTGAATCGATTTATTGTGGTATTCCTTGGCTGTTTGTTGTTTCCGGGGAAAGTAAATTGCCTATCCTAATAAGGACCGGCGGTCGATTGACTTGGGCAGGTACTGATGGCAATACTGGTGAGGTCTAAGGATGAATGAATGAATTTCTACCCCACCAGGACATCACACAAGCGATAAACACCCGATGACACAAAGTGCCACCATGCGGATGAGGATCGCCGTGGAGAGGTCCCAGAAACCGCGTTCAGACATTTGGCCACATTTATGGCCTGCCTATATTACGGCCCCTGGCAAAAGCCAGAGTAGGGCTTCAAATGACAAAAAATTTCGTCCTGAAAAGGACGAAACTGAATATAATTCAAGTAGGGGTGAGGTCTAAAAAAAAATTGCTTCTAAGTAGAGACGATAAAAGCCATAGTGGACTCGTCCAAATCCATCAGTTTAGTTTACCTCATTGTAAAAACTGACAAGAAGTAAGAGACTAACTCTATGAGCAAGATATGGCTATCCTCAGCCTGCTAAAAACCAGTCGCTCACAGCTGCAGACGTCTAGGAGAAGTAGATATTGGTGTCAGAAAACTCTCCCTTCTACAAAAATCTATTTACTGAATGTTTGTCTCCCTTTTGTGTTAGATGTACATGTCATTATCAGTTATGCTAAGGGAGTACACGCATTTGTTTCACTTGATCTGTTAGTTTATTGTCCATGCTGTCAGATATTTAAAGTACCCGACTGAGGACTGTGACACTTCACAGTTTAGCTCCAGATTGCTCTTTTTTTTTCATTGTTCATTGGAACTGATTTTTTTTTATAACTGATCAATCTTTTCTTAAGTATTTTTGGTTTGTCTGTCGAAATTTATAGTCAGATGTTGCAGTAATGCATTTCAATTTAAACTGTGCACATTGTGATGAAGGGAAAGATAAACGCTGTGTTCATGTCACAGTTTCCTGTTGGATGGTTGATGTTTTTCTAGCATAGGTTTGCATCCTTGAGAATATTAGGCGAGGAGAGGTGTTGGTCAAAGTACCACCTGAACAGTCAGACTTGTGTAGGGTCATAATCACACTGAGCCGGGAATGCAGAGACTGGGCAGCAGGTGCCACAGAGGTAGAAATTCAGCAATTAATTCAAGATAATGCTTGCCCAGATGATTTGATCATTTACACAGACGGTTCAGTGTGTAGAGTGCTTGTGGCTTCTTAGCGAAAGGTAATGGTCGACGTTTGGTGCAGGAGAGCCTAGCATATGATACCACAACATCCAGCTTAAGAATGGAGGTGGGGGCGGTCACTACAGCTTTCCGCTGGTTAGATAACACGATACACACACATACACACACACGCACACACACACACACTGTTAGATCATAATCACCAGTTATGGGGTGTACATTTACCACTGAGCCAAGAATAGAGAAATGATTGACTGTATCAGAACAACATACACACAGACACACACACGCACAGACACACATACACACACAAACACACATACACACATACACAAACACACACACACACACACACATACACTGTCAGATCATAATCACCAGTTATGGGGTCCACATTTATCACTGAGCCAAGAATAGAGAAACGATTGACTGTATCAGAACAACACACACACACACACACACATACACACACATACACACACATACACATAGTGATGTAACTGACTCAGAAAGCATGCTGAGGAAGATCAGGACAGGCAGGCCTCATGAAAAGTGGCAAGCTTCGCTGCAGAGGACACGGGTGAGGAGTATTGTCTGGATTTTTACACCGGTGCACACCCATCTGCTGGGAAATGAACAGGCGGACAGACTCTTCACAACTTGGTGGAACGATGATGCATGATAAGGCGGAGGAGCAGATGGATCACCGCCAGGGGGTGAGATTGATGCACGAGGGAGTGACGAGAAGTTCTGGCAAAAGAAAAGGTAAGACGGACGTTTAATTAAAATGCTACTGGTAGTATAAGTATCTGAACTCTTCGATGGCTGCTGAAGATGGAGACGAAGCGCTTATGGTAATGCCCTGAGGACTGTCATTTCGGTTGTTGAATCAAATAAAATCATAGCATAAAATGATTCTGATTGTTTAAATGTTTAACACGCAGAACATGATCTGTGACACATCAGAAGTCTTCTGCCTGAAAGAGGAGGACGTCACATTCTTGTTAAATACAAGACGAGAACAGAAAGCTTCCAAAAACTGGATCCGTGTAAGCAAATAGTTGATTAGTTCTAGAATAGGCTTGTTTCCTTCCTTAAAATATTGTTTTGTTGTTTAATTACGACTTTTAAATTTAGTGGTGATGGACAGTTGTCACAGTTTTAGTCAGATCATAATCACCAGTTGTGGTGTGGACAGTTGTCACAGTTTTAAGCAGATCATAGTCACCAGTTGTGGGTTGGACAGTTGTCACAGTTTTAGTCAGATCATAGTCACCAGTTGTGGGTTGGACAGTTGTCACAGTTTTAGTCAGATCATAGTCACCAGTTGTGGGTTGGACAGTTGTCACAGTTTTAGTCAGATCATGATCACCTGTTGTGGGTTGGACAGTTGTCACAGTTTTAGTCAGATCATAATCCCTAGTTGTGGGGTGGACAGGTGTCACAGTTTTAGTCAGATCATAATCACCAGTTGTGGTGTGGACAGTTGTCACAGTTTTAGTCAGATCATAATCCCCAGTTGTGGGTGGACAGTTGTCACAGTTTTAGTCAGATCATAATCACCAGTTGTGGGGTGGACAGTTGTCACAGTTTTAGTCAGATCATAATCCCCAGTTGTGGGGTGGACAGTTGTCACAGTTTTAGTCAGATCATAATCCCCAGATGTGGGTGGACTGTTGTCACAGTTTTAGTCAGATCATAGTCACCAGTTGTGGGGTGGACAGTTGTCACAGTTTTAGTCAGATCATAGTCACCAGTTGTGGGGTGAACAGTTGTCACAGTTTTAGTCAGATCATAATCCCTAGTTGTGGGGTGGACAGGTGTCACAGTTTTAGTCAGATCATAATCACCAGTTGTGGTGTGGACAGTTGTCACAGTTTTAGTCAGATCATAATCCCCAGTTGTGGGTGGACAGTTGTCACAGTTTTAGTCAGATCATAATCACCAGTTGTGGGGTGGACAGTTGTCACAGTTTTAGTCAGATCATAATCACCAGTTGTGGGGTGGACAGTTGTCACAGTTTTAGTCAGATCATAATCCCCAGTTGTGGGGTGGACAGTTGTCACAGTTTTAGTCAGATCATAGTCACCAGTTGTGGGGTGAACAGTTGTCACAGTTTTAGTCAGATCATAGTCCCCAGTTGTGGGGTGCACATTTATCACTGACCCAAGAATAGAGAAATATCAGAACAATATGACATAAATATTTTTTGGGGACCTCCTAGGAAAAGGAACACTAGAGTTTGTAATGACAACAGAACAGTTGACAGGAAAAGGAACTCTAGAGTTTGTAATGACAACAGAACAGTTGACAGGAAAAGGAACTCTAGAGTTTGTAATGACAACAGAACAGTTGACAGGAAAAGGAACTCTAGAGTTTGTAATGACAACAGAACAGTTGACAGGAAAAGGAACACTGGAGTTTGTAATGACAACAGAACAGTTGACAGGAAAAGGAACTCTAGAGTTTGTAATGACAACAGAACAGTTGACAGGAAAAGGAACACCAGAGTTTGTAATGACAACAGAACAGTTGACAGGAAAAGGAACACTGGAGTTTGTAATGACAACAGAACAGTTGACAGGAAAAGGAACACTGGAGTTTGTAATGACAACAGAACAGTTGACAGGAAAAGGAACACTGGAGTTTGTAATGACAACAGAACAGTTGACAGGAAAAGGAACACTAGAGTTTGTAATGACAACAGAACAGTTGACAGGAAAAGGAACACTAGAGTTTGTAATGACAACAGAACAGTTGACAGGAAAAGGAACACTGGAGTTTGTAATGACAACAGAACAGTTGACAGGAAAAGGAACACTAGAGTTTGTAATGACAACAGAACAGTTGACAGGAAAAGGAACACTGGAGTTTGTAATGACAACAGAACAGTTGACAGAAAAGGAACACTGGAGTTTGTAATGACAACAGAACAGTTGACAGGAAAAGGAACACTAGAGTTTGTAATGACAACAGAACAGTTGACAGGAAAAGGAACACTAGAGTTTGTAATGACAACAAAACAGTTGACAGGAAAACGAACACTGAAGTTGTAGTGACAACAGAACAGTTTGACAGGAAAAGGAACACTGGAGTTTGTAATGACAACAGAAAAGTTGACAGGGAAAGGAACACTGGAGTTTGTAATGACAACAGAGCAGTTGACAGGAAAAGGAACACTGGAGTTTGTAATGACAACAGAACAGTTTGACAGGAAAAGGAACACTAGCGTTTGTAATGACAACAGAAAAGTTGACGGGAAAAGGCACACTGGAATTTGTAATGACAACAGAGAAGTTGACGGAAAAAGGAACACTGGAGATTGTAATGACAACAGAACAGTTGACAGGAAAAGGAACACTAGAGTTTGTAATGACAACAAAACAGTTGACAGGAAAACGAACACTGAAGTTGTAGTGACAACAGAACAGTTTGACAGGAAAAGGAACACTGGAGTTTGTAATGACAACAGAAAAGTTGACAGGGAAAGGAACACTGGAGTTTGTAATGACAACAGAGCAGTTGACAGGAAAAGGAACACTGGAGTTTGTAATGACAACAGAACAGTTTGACAGGAAAAGGAACACTAGCGTTTGTAATGACAACAGAAAAGTTGACGGGAAAAGGCACACTGGAATTTGTAATGACAACAGAGAAGTTGACGGAAAAAGGAACACTGGAGATTGTAATGACAACAGAACAGTTGACAGGAAAAGGAACACTGGAATTTGTAATTACATATAAAATGTTGACAGGAAAAGGAACACTGGAGTTTGTAATGACAACAGAAAATTTAAAGGGAAATGGATCAATGATGTTTGTAATAACAACGGAAAAGTTGACGGGAAAATAAACCCTGGAGTTTGTAATTACAACTGGAAAGTTGACAGGAAAGGAAACACTGGACTTCGTAATAACAACAAAATATTTAAAGGGAAATTAATCATTGGATTCATTGTAATTATAACGGAAAATTTGACGGGAAAAGGCAAACTGGACTGTGTAATGACAACATAACATTTGAAGGGAAAAGGAACACTGGAGTTTGTAATTGCAGCAGAAAGGTTGACGGGAAAGATGACACTGGACTTTATAGTGATGACAGAAAAGTTAACGGGAAAAAGCCGGTGGCTGGGGACAAAAAGAGGATTACAGTCTTGTATTATGGCATAGATGAACATCTGTATAAGAAATAAATGATAGTAGAGTATCAGATCATGTAGTAATTGAAAATGTTATCATTGATAATATAGTTGATACTATAAAACTGATAATACGTTATTTCAGTCTTACTGTTATATGAGTGGTAAATCACACGGAATGATGAGTTAAGAACTGAAACGGCAGCACTTTGGACATTCTCCAACATTCTGATTGTGTGTCCATCGCCCTTCCCTCTAAATGTTGAATCTCGGCCAGATCCGCTAGACTGCATCATTCTCTTCAGACCGCAAAGGTCTGTTTGTGTCTCCAAACTGTTTACTGACTCCAGAAGTACCTTTACAACGATTACCATGTCGGCGTCAATTTGCCACCAGGTAATGCAGAACCAGCCACTCTATCTTCCTAATAATTCCCCCCCAGACCTGCATTCAATGCAGAAAATATGACAAGAATGTTAGCTAGCTACCGGGGATCTCTGAAACGATGCTTGCCACTCTACGCAGAGCACACCTGTCTCTGCCTTTTTTTCCAGCATGCTGTCTGAGTCAGTTACAACCACGTCATGTGTGTTCCCCAGCATGCTCTCAGAGTCAGTTACAACCAGGTCATGCGTGTTCCCCAGCATGCTCTCTGAGTCAGTTACAACCACGTCATGCGTGTTCCCCAGCCAACAGAAGGCCACAGTCATGGCCTCCAACTTCATTCTAAAACTAGATGTGATGGTATCCCATGCACTGATGGCCCAGTGTGATTAGAATCCTACACACGTCTGATTGTTGTTGCAACATTTTGATCCACTTCTCTCCTCGCCCAATATGATCAAACCCGCAAACATATCTACTTGTGTCTTTAGCTTACACCACCAAAATTCTTCTTCTTTTTGGTCTATGACCTGAAGCTCTGTCCATGGCTTCATGCATGAGGTGTTTCTTATCTGCAGCATTTCTGGGATATGACTTTGGTTGCAGCACTTTGAGCCTCTCTGCAATAGTCAGACGTTTAAGTGTTTGCTCTCACAGAAATGTGTTCCAAGCTGCTAATATCGAACTAATTATTATCGTTTACAATGTTTAGTATAAATGCATACAGTAAACGATTACTGAGTCCTTGTGTTGTCTTTCAGCTGTTTCCCTCCACCATTGACCATTGTGAAATCAAAAACACATTTCCTAATGCAGCCTTCGCCAGAGAATCTGATGCCAGGACAACCATTGAGGCCGTAGCGTTGCTCATAGAGGGATATTATCTGTGCCCGGTACACAGTCAACAAGAGCCAGAGCTGACAGTTCCATTGTAAGTATCAATACAACAGTCACAGCTGAAAGTTTCATTGTAGGTATTAATACAACAGTCAGAGCTGAAAGTTTCATTGTAAGTATCAATACAACAGTCACAGCTGAAAGTTTCATTGTAAGTATCAATACAACAGTCAGAGCTGGCTGTTCCATTGTAAGTATAAATACAACAGTCAGAGCTGACAGTTCCAGTGTAAGTATCAATACAACAGTCACAGCTGATTGCTCCAGTTTCAATACAACAAATGACCCTACTACACGAGTGTAAGTATCATTACAAATAACAAATGTCTACACTAAACTTGGAGATCTGCCTCTCTTGTCAGTGCTAGAAGTTTCACTTTGCTAAGGCAGACTAAGCTTCCTCTGCCTGTTGATTATTTCGTGTTCTGTATTTTTCTGTCAGGTTTTCTTGTTTAACTGTTTGGTTTCATTGTTTCAAATGTGCCACTTTCACGTTTGTTGTAGAAAGTACAGTGGAACCTCTCTTAACGAGCATAATTCGTTCCAGAATCATACTCGTTAAGCGAAATACTCGTTATGCGAAAGAAGTTTTCTCATATAAACTAATGTAAAATTCGATAATGCGTTCCATGAAAAAAAAAAAAAAAACTCACAAAATGCTATGTATAACGTTTATTCAAAGAAAATTATATACATATTTTTAAGGAGAGTGAATCATCTTCATCTTTTCTTCAAACGCGGAACGAACGCACCTGGAATGCGAATTTGATTTGCAGAAGAAAACAAAATTCGAAATAATTATGATACATGGCTTATTATTTTTTGTACTTGAAAGATGCCCAGAGACATTTTTGAGGGCCGACGCTTCAACATTTAGCGAAAAAGCTGTCAGATATGTTAAACTGGTGTGCACACAGCATAATCAATAAATAAATTGGCAACGCGCATAACCACTTCTTTATTAGGGTGATGCTTCTCAACAGTTTGCCATGCTTTCAGCATTTCTCCTATTTCGCCAGATGATTGTTGCTTTTCTGTTACCTCCTCCTCTGACAAACTTTCCTCCACAACTTCTTTCCGTGAAACACAATGCAACTCCATAAGCCCTTCGGTGGTCAGCTCTTGGCTGTGCTCTTCCACGTGTTCTCCAATATCACTGTTATCCACCTACAATCCCATGATAGTGGCCAAAGACACAATCTCGTTGACTACAGGTTTCAGAGGCACTGTCTCGAACCCCTGAAAATCACAAATCGACAACGCTCTCCGGCCAAAGCTTCTTCCAAGCAGAAGTTAGGATTCTCTTAGCAACCCCTTCCCCCGCCCTGTCGATCATCTTGAGGCAGGCAACGATGTAGAAGTGATTTTCCCAAAACTTTTTAAGAGTGAGGTTGGTCCCTTCAGCCACCCGAAAACAATGCTCGAAGAATGCTTTAGTGTAGAGCTTCTTAAAGTTAGAAATAACTTGCTGGCACATTTTAAACAATGAAACCAAACAGTTAAACAAGAAAACCTGACAGAAAAATGACTGTGGCCTTCTGTTGGCTGGGAAACATGCATGACGTGGTTGTAACTGACTCAGAGAGCATGCTGGGGAACACGCTTGACGTGGTTGTAACTGACTCAGAGAGCATGCTGGGGAACACGCTTGACGTGGTTGTAACTGACTCAGACAGCATGCTGGGGAACATGCATGACGTGGTTGTAACTGACTCAGAGAGCATGCTGGGGAACATGCATGACGTGGTTGTAACTGACTCAGAGAGCATGTTGGGAAACACGCATGACGTGGTTGTAACTGACTCAGAGAGCATGCTGGGAAACATGCATGACGTGGTTGTAACTGACTCAGAGAGCATGCTGGGGAACATGCATGACGTGGTTGTAACTGACTCAGAGAGCATGCTGGGAAACATGCATGACGTGGTTGTAACTGACTCAGAGAGCATGCTGGGGAACATGCATGACGTGGTTGTAACTGACTCAGAGAGCATGCTGGGGAACACGCTTGACGTGGTTGTAACTGACTCAGAGAGCATGCTGGGGAACACGCATGACGTGGTTGTAACTGACTCAGACAGCATGCTGGGGAACATGCATGACGTGGTTGTAACTGACTCAGAGAGCATGCTGGGGAACATGCATGACGTGGTTGTAACTGACTCAGAGAGCATGTTGGGAAACACGCATGACGTGGTTGTAACTGACTCAGAGAGCATGCTGGGGAACATGCATGACGTGGTTGTAACTGACTCAGAGAGCATGCTGGGGAACATGCATGACGTGGTTGTAACTGACTCAGAGAGCATGCTGGGGAACACGCATGACGTGGTTGTAACTGACTCAGAGAGCATGATGGGGAACATGCATGACTTGGTTGTAACTGACTCAGACAGCATGCTGGGGAACATGCATGACGTGGTTGTAACTGACTCAGAGAGCATGCTGGGGAACACGCATGACGTGGTTGTAACTGACTCAGAAAGCATGATGGGGAACATGCATGACGTGGTTGTAACTGACTCAGAGAGCATGCTGGGGAACACGCATGACGTGGTTGTAACTGACTCAGAGAGCATGCTGGGGAACATGCATGACGTGGTTGTAACTGACTCAGACAGCATGCTGGGGAACACGCATGACGTGGTTGTAACTGACTCAGACAGCATGCTGGGAAACATGCATGACTTGGTTGTAACTAACTCAGAGAGCATGCTGGGGAACATGCATGGCGTGGTTGTAACTGACTCAGAGAGCATGATGGGGAACATGCATGACGTGGTTGTAACTGACTCAGAGAGCATGCTGGGGAACACGCATGACGTGGTTGTAACTGACTCAGAGAGCATGCTGGGGAACATGCATGACTTGGTTGTAACTGAGTCAGACAGCATGCTGGGGAACACGCATGACGTGGTTGTAACTGACTCAGACAGCATGCTGGGGAACATGCATGACTTGGTTGTAACTAACTCAGAGAGCATGCTGGGGAACATGCATGGCGTGGTTGTAACTGACTCAGAGAGCATGATGGGGAACATGCATGACGTGGTTGTAACTGACTCAGAGAGCATGCTGGGGAACACGCTTGACGTGGTTGTAACTAACTCTGAGAGCATGCTGGGGAACATGCATGGCGTGGTTGTAACTGACTCAGAGAGCATGCTGGGGAACATGCATGACGTGGTTGTAACTGACTCAGAGAGCATGCTGGGGAACATGCATGACTTGGTTGTAACTAACTCAGAGAGCATGCTGGGGATCACGCATGACGTGGTTGCAACTAACTCAGAGAGCATCCTGGAAAAAAAGGCAGAGACAGGTGTGCTCTGCGTAGAGTGGCAAGCATCGTTTCAGAGATCCCCGGTAGCTAACATTCTTTTCATATTTTCTGCATTGAATGCAGGTCAGGGGGGAAATTTTTAGGAAGGCCTACAAGATGACCTGTCTGAAGAATTTAAGTTCATCAAGATCCATTTTCTGCCTCCCAAATTCTTTAGAGAGGTCATCTTGTAGGCCTTGAGGATTCATGTACATATGTCACATTATAGCACAAGTTTAAGAAAATGTGTGATCACAAGCGACACTACGATGTTACTGGAACGAGTGCTAAACACAGACTGATGTAACATGCGCACAATTCGGGACTTCCCCTCTTCTCACCACTCGTTATGCGAAACATCGCTCGTTAAGCAAGTCATTCTTTTACAATTGGTTTTGCTCATTATGCGAATTACTCGTTATGAGATGTGCTCGTTAAGCAAGGTTCTATTGTATTTGTTTGGTGCATTGTATTTGTATGGAAATTTGTCAGTCATGCTCAGTGGCCACAGTTTTTTTAAATATATTTTCCAGTAAAAGGTACTTTTTGTTTTTTAGTGTTAACATTTGACTGTTTTTTCGAGTTCAGTTTAGAATCAGCACAACATTCAAGCTATTTCCATACCTGCTCCATCAAAATCTTGATTAGCCTGTTCAAATCTCTGATGGCATCAGTAACTGTGATTGTATGTCTAACTTGGCCTTGCATATGTAGTTGTGTAAGTATGTGGGTGTTTATGTGTGCAAGTATGTAGTTGTGTAAGTATGTGGGTGTTTTTAGGTGTTTGTGCATGTATGTAGTTTTGTAAGTATGTGGGGGTTTTTAGGTGTGTGTGCATGTATATTGTTGTGTAATTATGTGAATGTATGTATGGATGTGTGTATGTATGCATGTATGTGTGTGTATAAATGCATGCATGCGGGTGTATGTATGTGTGTGATTATATGTGAGTGTAACTGTGATTGTGGGCGTATGTGGGTGTCCGTACATGTGATTGTCTGTGTGTGTATGCATGCATGCATGTGTAGGTGTGTATGTATGGAATGTCAGACGGGTCTGCCTGCCCTATTTGTAACCATTTGAAAGTAAAGTTTGTTCGTTCGTTCGTTCGTTCATCTGAGTGTTGCTAAGTCGTCCAGTTCCCGAGAACTACTAATGTCCTGTTGTGTATATACTTTACCGATGTTATTATGTATACATATTCAACTAATGTTCTCCTGTGTACATATTCTACAGATGTTCTCCTGTGTACACATTCTACAGATGTTTTCCTGTGTACATATTCCATTAGTGTTTTTGTGTGTAAATATTTTGCTGATGGTTTCTAGTATACACGTTCTACCGATGTTCTCCTCCTGTGTACACATTCTACTGATATTCTCCTGTGTACACATTCTACTGATGTTCTCCTGGGTCCATATTCTGCTGATGATCTCTAGCTCTTTCAGGACGGCATTTTTTCTGGGGTTTGGACAGCATTAATTTTGAGCGGAATGTTTTTAGTGCAACACGACAAAGCTAAAACCTTCCTGTAGAAAAAGTATTGGCTGTATATGGACTTATAATATATCAAATTAAAGATAAATGAGTGCAGAATAAATCTAAACTACTTAAATGTCAGTATAACAACAAAATATTATCAAAATCACACAACATTCAAGGATGTTAGACACATATCAACATTTTTGACACAAAAAACTTTGTGCTAACCTTATTTTTTACTGGTTCAACAACACTGCCATCCAATTCTAAGAATACACATGCCTTCTCTGTTCAATTATGTATCTGCTAGTCTTTATTTAAAAAAATTAATTTAAATACTTTGGATATTATAATTATTTTTGTAAGAGCTACTGTATATGTATATTCTATTCATGTTCTCTTGTGTACACATTCTACTGATGATTTTTTGTGACGTTTTCTGCTGATGTTCTCTTGTGTATATATTGGTCTTCTTTTGTGTAGGAGGTAAAATATTGACAAGTGACAATGAGAAGAAGCAAGGTTTTTCACGCGGTTTTAAAACTAAACGGATAAAGACAATAGGACAGAGCGGCGCAACACTCTAGAGAATCTCAGGCATACCACTGTCATGGTCTACATTTATGAAGGCTTGGTGGCTAAAATCGACATGTAGGTGGCATTGCCAGGCAGTAGAAATAATGCTCCGGGGCCAAACGGTGTACGGTTATGGTCATATCAAACAGTTAGGTTGTGATGAAATACTACGAATGGTGAGGGACTTTAATAATCGTATACAAAAGTCAAATATACCAAATGATAGGTTACAGAGTTATCTTAGACAATGTCCAAAACCAGGCAATGATCCCTTGCAGCTCAGCAGTTATAGAATCCCAACACTGCAAAATGTGAACAGCAAACTGCTGGAATCAATTGTGGTGAAGAAAGTGATGTTACTTTTAGAAATAATAGACATTCTATCGGACACAGTGGATAGCTACAAGCAACATGCGATCATGCCGGAACTTTCGCTTATTGCATGTATGACGGATTTCCGCGCTAGCAAGAAACAGTTTCTGTTGAGACAGATCTTGAAGATGCTCATAACAGCGTTGACTTCACATATCTCATACAGTGCGCGATGGACTGTGGTGTGAACTTTTTTGTTGTTGTTGTTGCTAATTGGATGGGGGCAGCCTTGTTTGAAAGAACAGTGGTATTTGTGTGTTGGTTAACTCAGGGATCACCAGTGTCACCTGTCTTTAAGACCTTTGGTTAACTCAGGGATCACCAGTGTCATCTGTCTTTAACACCTTTGGTTAACTCAGAGATCACCAATATCACCTGTCTTTAACACCTTTGGTTAACTCAGGGATCACCAATGTCACCTGTCTTTGACACCTTTGTTTAACTCAGGGATCACCAGTGTCACCTGTCTTTAACACCTTTGTTTAACATATATACAGCGATTTTGGCAAAAATTCAGCCCACTGGACCCGGGCGAACTTTGACATTTGTAGATTTTGTCCTAATGTATCAAAGCGGGTCAGACAGGCACCACATGACCAAGAGACTTGCAAAGTGCTTTGCATGAGATGACGCGGTGGTGTGAACAGACAGAGTTAAGGGTGAACCCATAGAAGGCCAGTAGCTGACTGGCCCTTTTAACCCCACAAGGACACCACAATGAGCGATAAACATACGGTGACACAAAGTGCCACCATTCTGATGAGGATCACCCGTAGAGAGGTTCCAAAAACCCTGGTAAACCGTTAGGTTAAATCAGGCGCTACGGCAACAACCAGAGTATAACTTCAAAATAACGAAAAATTCGTCCCACATGGGGACTGAAATAATTAAAAGACCAGTGGTTTGTGTTGCTCTTTAAATAACAGCATTGGAAAGGCAGACTTTCCCAGCATTTCCATGGAGGTTAGTATTGTTGAAAAAAGAGACAAGCTGAAATATTTAGGTTTGACATTTGGTCGCAGTCTGTCCTACAAATATCACTAGGGGCAGACTGTGATCAAATGCAAGCGTGGCCTGGCGGCACTGAAGACGATGGTGGCGACACACACATGGAACAGAGATTATTGATCTTATTGCTTAACCATTTGTTCGTTCCTGTAAATGATTATGGCCTAGGAATATCAAACCTCTCTACTTCACAGTGTACACAGAAAAGTTTAAATATGAAGGAATGAGAATCGTCTTGGGTTGCATAAGAGATACGACAATAAGAACAATGCGGTAAATGCCTGGGCTGACATCGGTAAGGTCTAGACTCTTTGGCGCAAGCCAAGACCTATATGCAAGTTACCAATGACGAAAGGCATCCGTTGTGTGCCAGTCTGAAAGATTTAAGAGGAGATCGGTTAAAAAGCGATAGCACTAGCTGAAGATAACATCAAGACGGCGACCTCGGTCAAACAAATACACGGGGAGCAGGAATGGGTCGACACGAACACCCACAACAGCAGTTTCCATCAGGTAAATACTGAGTAAGGAAGAGAATGTAGAGAGTGCTGTAACGGTATGGCAGAACTGGATGGATCTGGCGACGAGGGAACAATTAGAGAAAGGAAACCACGAGTGTATAATCAGTGCTCCGAGAACAGCAGCTACACCTCCAGACATTTGCTGTGGGAGACGAGCATCCATGGGTATATCCAGTGTGCTATGATGTCGATTATTAAATCGATGTTCTCTTATGTACACATTCTACTGATGTTCTCTTATCTACATGTTCAACTGATGTTCGCTTGTGTAAACATTCTACTGATATTCTCTTGTGTACATGTTCTACTGGTATTCTCTTGTGTACATGTTCTACTGATATTCTCTTGTGTACATGTTCTACTGATATTCTCTTGTGTACATGTTCTACTAATGTTCTCTTGTGTAAACATTCTACTGATATTCTCTTGTGTAAACATTCTACAGATGTTCTCTTTTGTACACATTCTACTAATGTTCTCTTGTGTACACATTCTACTAATGTTCTTTTGTGTACAAATTCTACTAATGTTCTCTTGTGTACACATTCTACTTATGTTCTCTTGTGTGAACATTCTACTGATGTTCTCTTGTCTACATGTTCTACTTATGTTTCCTTGTTTGCACATTCTACACATATTCCATTGTGTACACATTTTACTTATGTTCTCCTGTGTACAAGAACTACTGATGTTCTTTTGTGTACATATTATATTCTCTAGTCTACGTTTTCTAATGACGTTCTCTTGTGTGCATATTCTACTGATGTTCTCTTGTGTACATATTCTACTGATGTTATCTTGTGTACACTCTGTACTGATGTTCATTTGTGTACACATTCTACCAATATTCTCTTGTGTACACATTCTACTGATGTTCTCTTGTGTACATATTCTACTGATTTTCTCATATGTACACATTATACTAACGTACTCTTGTGTTCATTTTCCACTGATGTTCTCTAGTGTACATATTCTATTGATGTTTGCTTGTGTACTTATTCTGCTTAAGTTCGCTTGTGCACATATTCTAATGATAATCCCCTAAGTGCATATTCTACAGATGTTCTCATCCTAATTCTACAGATGTTCTCAACCTATTCTGCTATTGTCACTTGTTTATATATTCCGCTGAAGTTTCTTGTGTACATATTCTGCTGATGTTCTCTTGTCTACACAGTTTACTTGTGTTCTCTTGTGTACACATTCTACCAATGTTCTCTTGTGTACGTAGGTAGTGGATGTTCTTTTGTATACATAGTCTAATGATGTTCACATGTGTACATATTTTACTGATGATCTCCTTTGTACACATTCTACTGATGTTCTCTTGTGTACATATTATATAGATGTTCTGTTGTGTACATATTCTTCTGATGTTCTTTTGTGTCCATGTTTTACTGATATTATCTTGTGTAGATGTTCTACTGAAGTTCTCTTGTGTAGATGTTCTACTGATGTTCTCTTGTCTACATGTTCTTTTGGTGTTCTCTTGTCTACATGTTCTACTGATGCTCTGGTGTGTACATGTTCTACTGATGTTCTCTTATCTACATGTTCTACTGATGTTCTCTTGTCTACATGTTCTGCTGCTGTTCTCTTGTCTACATGTTCTACTGATGTTCTCTTGTGTACATATTTAACCAAGTTCTTCCTTCCTACTTTGAGTGGTAATTGTCGGTGTTTTTTAATTCCAGCCGCAGACTAAAACATCGTGAAGCTGTTTTATTTAGAGATGGATTGTCAAGTAAGTGATTTAGTTATCAGACATTTAATGTGAGTTATAAGGTTCTAAAACACGCAATGTGAGTTACACAGATGTAAAACACGCAATGTGAGTTACACAGATGTAAAACATGCAGTGTGAGTTACACAGATGTAAAACATGCAATGTGAGTTACACAGTTGTAAAACATGCATGGTGAGTTACACAGTTATCAGACTTATATTGTGTTATACAGTTATTAGACATACAGTGTAAACCATACAGTTATCTGAACAGTCGTAATCTGTTGACATTACTTTTATTTGTGCAGTCGTAACCTGTTGACATTATTGTTATCTTTACAGTCGTAATCTGTTGACATTATTGTTATCTGTACAGTCGTAATCTGTTGACATTACTGTTATCTGTGCAGTCGTAATCTGTTGACATTACTGTTATCTGTACAGTCATAATCTGTTGGCATTACTGTTATCTGTACAGTCGTAATCTGTTGACATTACTGTTATCTGTGTAGTCGTAATCTGTTGATATTATTGTTATCTGTACAGTCGTAATCTGTTGACATTATTGTTATCTGTACAGTCGTAATCTGTTGACATTACTGTTACATGTGCAGTCGTAATCTGTTGACATTATTGTTATCTGTGTAGTCGTAATCTGTTGACATTATTGTTATCTGTGTAGTCGTAATCTGTTGACATTATTGTCATCTGTGTAGTCGTAATCTGTTGACATTATTGTCATCTGTGTAGTCGTAATCTGTTGACATTATTGTCATCTGTGTAGTCGTAATCTGTTGACAATATTGTTATCTGTACAGTCGTAATCTGTTGACATTACTGTTACATGTGCAGTCGTAATCTGTTGACAATATTGTTATCTGTACAGTCGTAATCTGTTGACAATATTGTTATCTGTACAGTCGTAATCTGTTGACAATATTGTTATCTGTACAGTCGTAATCTGTTGACAATATTGTTATCTGTACAATCGTAATCTGTTGACAATATTGTTATCTGTACAGTCGTAATCTGTTGACAATATTGTTATCTGTACAGTCGTAATCTGTTGACATTACTGTTACATGTGCAGTCGTAATCTGTTGACATTACTGTTATCTGTGCAGTCGTAATCTGTTGACATTACTGTTATCTGTGCAGTCTGTATATGACAACTGTTCTTTGTATTGCTATATCAGAACTGTTGAGCAGATAAGATTACCATACTCACACACACACGCACACACACATACACACACACACATACACACACACACACAAACTTCAAGGGTCAGAGTCATCAAAGTCTCTCTCTGTCTCACACACACACAGACACAAACACACTTACACACACACACACACACACACACACACACACACACACACACAGAGACACTTACAAAGACACACATTTTGGTTTGTTGACATTATTTCTTTCTGTGTAATGTTGACACGTGTGTGTTTTTGGCCACCTCTGGCATGCTGCCTTCAAGGGTCAGAGTCATCAAAGTCTCTCTCTCTCTCACACATACACACACTCATTCACACTCACTCATTCACTTACTTGCACAGACAAACCCACACCCACACAAACTCATTCACTCCTACACACTCACTTGCACAGACAAACACACACACACTCACTTGCACAGACAAACACACACGCACACTCACTTGCACAGACAAACACACACACACATATGGTAACCTTTTTCTGTAATGCTAAAACAGAAATGTTCAGCAGATAGCACATACACTCACACACAGCACATACACTCACACACAGCACATACACTCACACACAGCACATACACTCACACACAGCACATACACTCACACACAGCACATACACTCACACACAGCACATACACTCACACACAGCACATACACTCACACACAGCACATACACTCACACACAGCACATACATTCACACACAGCACATACACTCACACACAAAACATACGCTCACACACAGCACATACACTCACACACAGCACATACACTCACACACAGAACATACACTCACACACAGCACATACACTCACACACAGCACATACACTCACACACAGCACATACACTCACACACAGCACATACACTCACACACAGCACATACATTCACACACAGCACATACACTCACACACAGCACATACACTCACACACAGCACATACACTCACACACAGCACATACACTCACACACAGCACATACACTCACACACAGCACATACACTCACACACAGCACATACACTCACACACAGCACATACACTCACACACAGCACATACACTCACACACAGCACATAAACTCACACACAGCACATACACTCACACACAGCACATACACTCACACACAGCACATACACTCACACACAGAACATACACTCACACACAGCACATACACTCACACACAGCACATACACTCACACACAGAACATACACTCACACACAGCACATACACTCACACACAGCACATACACTCACACACAGCACATACACTCACACACAGAACATACACTCACACACAGAACATACACTCACACACAGAACATACACTCACACACAGAACATACACTCACACACAGAACATACACTCACACACAGAACATACACTCACACACAGCACATACACTCACACACAGCACATACACTCACACACAGCACATACACTCACACACAGCACATACACTTACACACAGCACATACACTCACACACAGCACATACACTAACACACAGCACATACACTCACACACAGCACATACACTCACACACAGCACATACACTCACACACAGCACATACACTCACACACAGCAAATACACTCACACACAGCACATACACTCACACACAGCAAATACACTCACACACAGAACATACACTCACACACAGAACATACACTCACACACAGAACATACACTCACACACAGAACATACACTCACACACAGAACATACACTCACACACAGAACATACACTCACACACAGAACATACACTCACACACAGAACATACACTCACACACAGCACATACACTCACACACAGAACATACACTCACACACAGAACATACACTCACACACAGCACATACGCTCACACACAGCACATACGCTCTTACACAGCACATACACTCACACACAGAACATACACTCACACACATAACATACACTCAGACACAGCACATACACTCACACACAGCACATACACTCACACACAGCACATACACTCACACAGAGCACATACACTCACACACAGCACACACACTCACACACAGAACATACACTCACACACAGAACATACACTCACACACAGAACATACACTCACACACAGCACATACACTCACACACAGAACATACACTCACACACAGAACATACACTCACACACAGCACATACACTCACACACAGCACATACACTCACACACAGCACATACACTCACACACAGCACATACACTCACACACAGCACATACACTCACACTCACACACAGCACATACACTCACACACAGCACATACACTCACAGACAGCACATACACTCACACACAGCACACACAGCACATACACTCACACACAGCACATACACTCACACACAGCACACACACTCACACACAGCACATACACTCACACACAGCACATACACTCACACACAGCACATACACTCACACACAGCACATACAGTCACACACAGCACATACACTCACACACAGCACATACACTCACACACAGAACATACACTCACACACAGAACATACACTCACACACAGAACATACACACACACAGCACATATACTCACACACAGAACATACACTCACACACAGAACATACACTCACACACAGCACATACACTCACACACAGAACATACACTCACACACAGAACATACACTCACACACAGCACATACACTCACACACAGAACATACACTCACACACAGCACATACACTCACACACAGCACATACACTCACACACAGAACATACACTCACACACAGAACATACACTCACACACAGCACATACACTCACACACAGCACATATACTCACACACAGCACATACACTCACACACAGCACATACACTCACACACAGCACATACACTCACACACAGCACATACACTCACACACAGCACATACACTCACACACAGCACATACACTCACACACAGCACATACACTCACACACAGCACATACACTCACACACAGCACATACACTCACACACAGCACATACACTCAGTCACACTCATCTCGTGCAACATTTTATCAGGAAAAGTCTCCTTGCATTTGTGATTGGTGTGTGTGTGTGTGTGTGTGTGTGTGTGTGTGTGTGTGTGTGGTTGTTGCTGTATACTAACTAATATAAGCCGGTACTACATGTTCTTCTGCACATTATTGTGATTAGTTCAGAAATATGTCCATATCTATCTCCCCCTTCCCCTGCTGCCAATGACAGGACAGCTGCTACCGACCTGTGATTGTGGTGAGTATTTACAAACTGGCAGTTGATGTCATCATGAGCTTCTCACCCATCATCATTGATCTCTGTCTATAGGCTACACTGTCACTGGATAGCCGATGTGACAAACACATACGGCACAGAATCACTAGAAATATATATACACACACATACAGAAACGGTCGCTAGAATGAATATCAACTCATACACAGGAAGAGGGAGTGGGGGTTTGTGGAGAATGACTCATCATAAGCTTTAGAATTTATGTAAAGCAAGACCCTAGACAATGATTGGACAGTAATAATTCACAAATGTCTGTCATGGATAGTTACCCGCAGAAGCAGAAACTAATGAAAAAACTGTCAAGATGAATGTCCCAGTTGTGGAGAAAGGACAAGGGTAAACAAACGTGATTATTAAATGTCAAAAATAAATATAACAGAGCATTTATTTCTATGTTATAAACCATTTAGGCTAAGCAGAATAAAACTAGTGCTGCATGCAATGACCCTTGAACATGTCTACAACTGTTATCCAAAACACGAGTGGACACAAGTTTACACCGACCGGATCACTGGACGAAGCAAGAAACAAGCAGAGGAGCTGGATCGGTCATCATGCTGCAAGATGGGACCACAGTAGAAACGTCATGCGCCTCTGGAAAACTCTGAACAAACTTCAGAGCAGAGCAGCAAGCAATTATTGATTCATCCAAAGTGCTTGAGGTAAGAAAAATTAAAAACAGCAAGATTGTTTTCCTTCGTGACTGCATGTCAATCTACCAGACCATTCAGAGGGATCCACGAGACAACATGGAAAGTACTGACCAGCCAGCTTTAGCCTCGCAGAAAACAATCAGATCGTTCTCCAGTGGATCCCGGCTCACTGTGGCAATAGAAGCAATCCACCTGAAGTTCTGATCTGAGCATACGAAACCGAACGCCCAAAAAGAAGAAGAAGAAATATATAATACTAATTTAAAGTAAATATTATTGGCTTTGCACCTTTTGGCTACAATTAAGTTGGTTCCATTTTGGTTACTCTGTGTTTTCGGTTGAAACCACTCATAAATACGAGTCTTTTGACATCTCTGAGTTCATAAATACGAGTCTTTTGACATCTCTGAGTTCATAAATACGAGTCTTTTGACATCTCTGAGTTCATTATTACTAGACATTTAACATCTCTGAGTTCATAAATACGAGTCTTTTGACATCTCTGAGTTCATAAATACTTGACATTTAATATCTCTGAGTACATTAATACTTGACATTTAATATCTCTAAGTACATAAATACCAGACATTTAACTACTCTAAGTACATAAATACCAGACATTTGACACCCATAAGTACATAAATATCAGACATTTGACATCTCTAAGTACATAAATTCCAGACATTTGACATCTCTAAGTACATAAATACCAGACATTTAACAACTCTAAGTACATAAATACCAGACATTTAACATCTCTAAGTACACAAATACCAGATATTTGACATCTCTAAGTACATAAATACCAGACTTTTAACATCTCTAAGTACATAAATACCAGACATTTAACATCTCTAAGTACATAAATACCAGACATTGAACATCTCTAAGTACATAAATACCAGACGTTTAACAACGCTATGTACATAAATACCAAACATTTGACACCTCTAAGTAAGAACGAACGAACGAACTTTATTTTTAAAGGAGGACGCAGGCCCGTCTTATCAATAAGCATGTAGTATTTATATGATAATATGCATATTATGAATATCAAAAAAGAGAGGGAAAAAAAAAACACACAAAAGCATGGGTGGTAAAATGCATGCACACACACATGCGCACACACACACACACCCATACACTCAAACACCCACATACCTTCACACACACATAAACACACCCCATTCACTCTCATACAAATTTTACATACCCACACAGACACGCACATTCCACACACATTCAAACATACAGATATAAACACAGACACACACCCATAGAAACAAATGCAGACACATACACACAAACAGACATACGCGCGTTTAAACTAAGTACATAAATGCCAGACATTTAACAACTCTAAGTACACAAATACCAGACATTTAACATCTGTAAGTATATAAATACCAGACATTTGACAGCTCTAACTACATAAATACCAGACATTTAACATCTCTAAGTACATAAACACCAGACATTTGACACCTCTAAGTACATAAATACCAAACATTTGACATCTTTGAGATGAACTAGCTTCTATCTCCTTCAATAGACAACAGTAGTTGGCCATATCTAGATGCCATTCACACTGATCCATATATCCAGCTGCACCCAGAGTTCTCGCCCCTGACCACAGACTACAGGGCCGAGGTGAGCTACCTGACCACACTGGTACACTTGACTGGGATCAACAAGCACTGCAGGGCTGAGGTCAGGCTGGGGGATCAGCTTATCAGCGACAACAAGTAAGCGTCATACAGACATGACAGATCAGAGTGCCATACCTATATGTCATAAATGACAGATCATTGTCATGAAAACATCACTGAAATGACAGATCCATGTTTTACAAACATGACAGATAGGACATATCAGAGTCATACAAACAGACAGAAAGGACATATCAGTGTCATACAAACAGACAGAAAGGACATATCAGTGTCATACAAACATGACAGAAAATAAGGTTCAGTGTCATACAGACATACAAAAATGACAGAAGTGACAGGTCAGTGGCATCCAGAAATGAAAGGAGTGACAGAAGAGTGTCATACAAACATGACAAAAGTGACACGTCAGTGTCATAGAATTATTACTGTAAAACAATTAAGTGGTCCACAAACATGACAATTTAGTTAAATACAGACATGATGTCTCTAGCTGGCTACTGTCAAAGAAACATGACAATTTAGTTAAATACAGACATGATATCTCTAGCTGGCTAGTGTCAAACAAACATGACAATTTAGTTAAATACAGACATGATGTCTCTAGCTGGCTAGTGTCAAACAAAGATAAAAGCAACAACAAGTTATTATACAAACATAAAAGCAACAACAAGTTAATATTTTACAAAGAAAACAGAAACAACGTGCTATTATACAAACGGGATAGTAACAGTAGGCTATCATTCAAACATAACAGCAACAAGAGACTATCATTCAAACATAACAGCAACAAGAGACTATCATTCAATCATAACAGCAACAAGAGACTATCATTCAGACCAAACATCAACAAGAGGCTATCATATGAACATAACAGCAACAAGAGACTATCATTCAGACATAACAGCAACAAGAGGCTGTCATATGAACACAACAACAACAATATTCTATCATTCAAACTAACAGCAACAAGCTAGTGCCACACAAAGGTGACATCAATAAGAGCCTAATGTCATTTAAACATTACAGTCATAACAAGCTAATGTCATACAATCGTGGCAGTAACAACACGTTAGTGTCACTTTGTCATTATATACATTGATGATGACCATTAGAGACAGCTGGCCAACAAACAGTATGTGTGGGATAAACAAGACTGGCTGAGGGAACACTGTCCATCACAGAATTCTGCTTACTGGGGCAATTTGATGTAGCTTGACAATCTGGCAAGCAGCATCTCAGTGTGTCAGTAGCGACTTGGCTGTTTGTATGTCAGTTGTGACTGGCCTGTTTGTATGTCAGTTGTGACTTGCCTGTTTGTATGTCAGTTGTGACTTGCCTGTTTGTATGTCAGTTGTGACTTGCCTGTTTGTATGTCAGTTGTGACTTGCCTGTTTGTATGTCAGTTGTAGTGTTTATATGCAATTTGTGTTTTGTCTGTTAGTATGTCAGTTTTGACTTGTCTGTTTGTACGTCAATTTTGACCTGTGTATTTCTATGACAGTTGCGACGTCTGTTTATCCGTTTTGACTTGTCTGTCTGTTTTAAAATGTGACTTGTCTGTTTTTGTGTCAGTTGTGACTTGTCTTTTGTATATACATTCTGGCATGTCTGGATGTCAGTTGTAACTTGTCTGTTTGTATGTCAGTAGTGACTTTTATGTTTGTATGTCAGGTGTGACACGTCTGTTTGTATTTCAGTTGTGACTTATCTGTTTGTATGTTAGTTGTTATTTGTGTGTTTCTATGTCATTTGTGACATGTCTGTTTGTATGTCAGTTAGCTTGTCTGTTTGCGTTTCATTTGTGACTTGTCTTTTTATGTTAGTTGTGACTTGTCTGTTTGTATGTCACTCGTGACCTCTATGTTTGTGTGGAAGTTGGGACTTGTCTGTTTATGAGTCAGCTGTTTGTATGTCAGTTGTGACCTGTCTGTTTGTTGTTTGTGATTTGTCTGTATGACAGTTGTGACTTTTCTTTTTGTATGTCAGGTATGATGTGTCTATGTTTTATGTAGGTTGTTGTGGCTTGTTTTTTTTTCTCCACATGATCACATTTAGAGACTACTAATGATATATTGTTTTGGCGCTCTTCTGCAGTTGGGCCAACTTTAGTCTAGGCTTGGGAGACAACACAGCACATATTTCAGTGGTCAATATAGAGCAGCCTGAAGCCACCATACTCAACGTCTACAGGATCACCTTTCACAGGAAACCAGCTGGTCAGATTTCTGGATTTGATGAGTTAAAAGGAGATTATCAAGTATGTTCTTTAAAACAGGTATGTGTTCCCTTGTCCTCTAAACACACACCAACAACCCTTCTTCCTTCTACTCTAAAACACACACCAACAACCTTTCTCCCTTCTACTCTAAACACACACCAACAACCCTTCTTCCTTCTACTCTAAACACATACCAACAGCCGTCCTCCCTTCTACTCTAAACACACACCAACAGCCGTCCTCACTACTACTATAAACACACACCAACAGCCGTCCTCCCTTCTACTCTAAACACACACCAACCCTTCTTCCTTCTACTCTAAACACACACCAACAACCCTTCTCCCTTCTATTCTAAACACACACCAACAGCCGTCCTCCCTTCTACTCTAAACACACACCAACAGCCGTCCTCCCTTCTACTCTAAACACATACCAACAACCCTTCTTCCTTCTACTCTAAACACACACCAACAACCCTTCTCCCTTCTACTCTAAACACACACCAACAACCCTTCTCCCTTCTACTCTAAACACACACCAACAACCCTTCTTCCTTCTACTCTAAACACACACCAACAACCCTTCTCCCTTCTACTCTAAACACACACCAACAACCCTTCTCCCTTCTACTCTAAACACACACCAACAACCCTTCTCCCTTCTACTCTAAACACACACCAACAACCCTTCTCCCTTCTACTCTAAACACACACCAACAACCCTTCTCCCTTCTACTCTAAACACACACCAACAGCCGTCCTCCCTTCTACTCTAAACACATACCAACAGCCGTCCTCCCTTCTACTCTAAACACATAACAACAGCCGTCCTCCCTTCTACTCTAAACTCACACCAACAGCCGTCCTCCCTTCTACTCTAAACACATAACAACAGCCGTCCTCCCTTCTACTCTAAACACATAACAACAGCCGTCCTCCCTTCTACTCTAAACACATAACAACAGCCGTCCTCCCTTCTACTCTAAACACATAACAACAGCCGTCCTCCCTTCTACTCTAAACACATAACAACAGCCGTCCTCCCTTCTACTCTAAACACATAACAACAGCCGTCCTCCCTTCTACTCTAAACACATAACAATAGCCGTCATCCCTACTATTTTAAAAACACACCAACAGCCCTCCTCTCTGCTACTCTAAAAACATACCAATAGCTGTCCTCTCTTCCACTCTAAACACACCAACAGTTTTGTGTGTGTGTGTGGGGAGGGGGGGGGGGGGGAGAAATTTTCTTGACAATAAGTTACAGCTTGGTTGATTGATTGTCAGTTGTTTTGACCCATTCTCAGGACTGTTCCCTGATCTTTTCTCCGGCCTTGAGATGTGGTCTTCAGCCTGCTGCAGATGTTATGAAGTGGACAGAGTTTTTAAGGCAGCGTTCAACTTTGCCTCAGTGCAGTGATGATGACTCTGTGTCCGGTGAGAACGTCTGCCTCTCACTGCACATAACATTACCTGTATAGAACAATATGGGCATAAAACAATACAACATGTAGAATATGACAGCGAATAGATCATTACCTGTATAGAACAATATGGGCATACAACAATACAACATGTAGAATATGACAGCGAATAGATCATTACCTGTATAGAACATTCGGCTTATACAATATAGTTTTAGAACGTTACTACCTTAAGCACATCTTAAGTTATGCAACATCACAGTTGTTAGAACATTGCCACTTTTAGAACATGTCAGTTTGAAGAATATTAGCCTGACAGCCTTTAGAACATTATAGCTAATAGAACATTACAGTTTATTGAACAATGCAGCTAAAAGAAGTTTACAGCTTTTAGAAGATATACTGTACAGAGCATGACACTAATAAAAATTGCATGTCACAGAACACGACACCAATAAAAATTGCATGTCACAGAACAAGACTCTAATAAAAATTGCATGTCACAGAACACGGCACTAATAAAAATTGCATGTCACAGAACACGGCACTAAAAAAAATTGCATGTCACTGAACACGACACTATCAAAAATTGCATGTCACAGAACATGACACTAATAAAATTTGCATGCCACTGAACATGACACTAATAAAAATTGCATGTCACAGAACACGGCACTAATAAAAATTGCATGTCACAGAACACGGCACTAAAAAAAATTGCATGTCACTGAACACGACACTATCAAAAATTGCATGTCACAGAACATGACACTAATAAAATTTGCATGCCACTGAACATGACACTAATAAAATTTGCATGCCACTGAACATGACACTAATAAAAATTGCATGTCACAGAATATGACGCTAATAAAAATTGCATGTCACATAACATAACACTAATACAAATTGCATGTCACATAACATGACACTAATACAAATTGCATGTCACAGAATATGACGCTAATAAAAATTGCATGTCACATAACATAACACTAATACAAATTGCATGTCACATAACATGACACTAATTAAAAGCAAATTCATGTTACAGAATATGACACTAATAGTGAAAATGCATGCTACAGAACTTGATTAAATTTTATACAACATTATGTGTCAAAGAACAATGTGAACACGCTAAATTATGTTGCATGTCATAGAACAACACATATGATAGCATAATGTACAACATTAAATACCATAAAATGTTGAATAGCACAGAACGTTACATCGTAAAAGATGACAGATTTACCAGAAGTGGGTGTATTTAGCGTTCTTTTCTTGCATCATCCCTGGTTTTTTAAATGTTCTTTTATTGTGATAGAACCACCACCAAAAAAAATGTTAACCTAAAGAGAAGCTAGCTACATCAGAAAAGATGAAAGAGAAGATAGCTGCAGATGAAAAGATGAAAAAGAAGCTAGGTAAAGGTAAAAAGGTGGAAGAAAAGCCAGCTACAGGTGGGGAGGTGGAAGAAAAGCCAGCTACAGGTGGGCAGGTGTAGGAAAAGCCAGCTACAGGTAAAGAGATGAAAGAAAATCCACCTACAGGTGAAGAGATGAAAGAGAAGCCAGCTAAAGGTGAAGAGATGAAAGAGAAGCCAGCGAAAGGTGAAGAGATGAAAGAGAAGCCAGCAACAAGTGAAGAGATGAAAGAAAAGCCAGCTACAGGTGAAGAGATTTAAGAGAAGCCAGCTACTGGTGAAGAGATGAAAGAAAAGCCAGCTACAGGTGAAGAGATGAAAGAAAAGCCAGCTACAAGTGAAGAAGTAAAGTCTTAGGGATTTAGGTTTTAACAGTAAGATGGTCTGACCCACGTGATCTTTATTCAGTTTAAGTCTTGTGTGGGCGCCATTGAAAACGTTACTCCTAGGTGAGTGATTAGAAGCTATACAGTCTGTCTCAAAGGCATATGAAGCACAAGTGGTCACAACTCCAGGCATGTGAACACATTCAGAGTTGCGCCACCTGACTTCCTTTACAGTTGATAACCTCATGCTGCCAAAGTTTAAAATGAAAACATAATTTTATGAACAACAAGCCAAAGACGCATAGACAACACACATCAATGAGACAATGGCATTTGTAGTTTATGTCTGTACAACAGTCTGTGATAATGAAACTTGTAGTTTATGTATGTACAACCGTCTGTGATAATGGAACTTGTAGTTTATGTATGTACAACCGTCTGTGAGAATGGAGTTTGTAGTTTATGAGTGAAAACAGTCTGTGAAAATGGCATCTGTAGTTTATGTTTGTACACCTGTCTGAGGTAAGGAAGGGAATTAGTACTGTATCTGTGTACAGCTAGTTGTGCTCACAGATTGCCAGATTTGATTGTGAAATAGTCACATTAATTTGCTCCTCACAGGTGAATGGATGGTTCCATGTGTCAGCTGCCAGAATGAGTCCTCATGTTATTGGAAAAAGGCTGTCTGGCAATCACTTGGTTGTCAAGAAGGATTTCTTGCTACCAGCAAGTTGAAGGACTGCTTAGCTGGAAAAAGGGTGAATGTCATTTACAGGTTCATTAAGAGTGGGGTTTTGTATTGTTTATTTTTTCCTAATAACACTCAAGGCTGAATTAATAATAATCTCTGATCACATATAATTATTTAGGATACGAACAATACATTGCACAATCTTTTTGCCAGTCATATTTCGCTTATCTCCTCAGATTCATGACTACAGAGTTACATCAACATATTGTAACAGGGCTAGAAAGCCCCATAGTACTAATATTAAAAAAAAGAGGAAAGAAAATAGGAAATAGATAGATTCGTTCAGGTGGGGGCTAGAAACAATAATATTCTAGTCCAGGCATTAGATCTGTGTAGAGTCTAATAAGTCAGGTAATAATAAACTAAACTAGAAAACTACTAAGCACGCTAACTACTAGTCCTAAGCTGAAGGAAACAACTGCAACTATGGATACAACGTTGAACATAATTTTATTGAACTTCACATCAGCATGGCCAAAAAGTAACGACATAAACGACCACGTGCTGAAACAAAACCTCAAACATACAGCAATTTACCATTTAACTATTCCTTGTCTAGAATACCAATGAAAATCTATTTTAACCAACTAACCACTGAACGTACCCTTGACTGCCATCAGTCCGACCACGAACGTTACCTGTGGTCGCCATGCCCATAGACCAGCCCATTGTGCAAAGCATCAGTCTTCTTGGGTCAGGCTTCCACAGGTTAGTCCGGAAGTCGAATCGATCGCTGCGAGACTAGACAAAATCTTTTATACCCAGCGAGCCAGATTTTTCCCCATCTTTCGTATACTTTATTAACTGTCAATGTTTCTCAAAAGGCCGGTTAGCATTTTTAAACCAGGATAAACCTCTCAAAGACCTTTAATCTGTTGTACTGTAGTCTTCGTCGCTTCCACCCTACTACACGTCGGATTATTATTTTTGTTGACGTCCCGGCAACCACACAATGTGTAACATAAATTGTCTAAAAATCATCCCCCAACTCCTGTTCTACATCACCCAGAGTTACTGGCTATAGCCACCTGAAATAAAATACTCCTCCCAACATCACGTAATCACTAGTCACTTGCAGTACCACTAATAACATTCACCCAAAAATAGCTGACATCGATATATAATCAAAGCATGAGTCGTCCCAAGGAAACTGGATAAGAAACGTATAAGTCCCAAATAAGAAATTACCAAGATGGCAGTAGTCATGAAACATCCAGTGAACATTTGCGTTCGAGTTTCAGCTACCATCTGCAAAATCACTACAAATCCCCCCTCTACATCAATAATGGCGATATCATCGGAACACGTTAGCATGTGCGCTTGGGTCCGAGACACCATCAGAGTAGAATAAACCCCCTGTTAATCCGCTCCTCGCTAGAAAAATGCGTTAAACACATATCAAATCACTACTAAAACACAACAAGCAAAACCAAAAAGAAAAACATGTTACTGCAATAAAACATAGTAATCAGTTAACATCCGGATTCTTGATCAGTTGGATTTCCTCTCCGACGTCCAGTAATTCTTCGTAGACAAGTTGTCATAATATTTGATACCTCAGCCGCGGGGCTTACAATGGACATTTTCGTTTACTACCTCGGCCAAAGGCCTACAATAGACATTGTCTCGGCCGCGTGGCCTTGGAGAGACGTAACACTCTTGTCTCGGCCGCGTGGCCCTCGAGAGACATATCGGACATTACCTCGGCTTTGGCATAGCCTACAATTACCTCGGCTTTGGCAAAGCCTACAAATTGACATTTTCGTTCACTACCTCGGCCAAGGGCCTACAATGGACATTGTCTCAGCCGCGTGGCCTTGGAGAGACGTAACACACTCTTGTCTCGGCCGCGTGGCCCTCGAGAGACATATCGGACATTACCTTGGCCTCATGGAAGGCCTACAATTGCCTCGGCTTTGGAAAAGCCTACAATGGACTGATCGGACACGTTACCACTTTTGCCAATGTCTCGGCCGCTCGGCCATCAAGAGACAATCCTCTCGTCACTGCCAACACCGCTTGGCTTCGAAGTGACATTCAACAATTACCTCGGCCGAAGCCTACAATGGACTGATTGGACACGTTACCACTTTTGCCAATGTCTCGGCCGCTCGGCCATCAAGAGACAATCCTCTCGTCACTGCCAACACCGCTTGGCTTCCAAGTGACATTCAACAATTACCTCGGCCGAAGCCTACATGAGAATGGAACGAAATTACCTCGGCCGAAGCCTACAATGTTTCAACTGGTACCAGCAATGTTAAAAAACGTCATTGCTTAAGTGGCTCGGTCGGTGTACTTTAAACAAGGCTCCCTACTATACAAACAGACCTACAGTTAAACCTTGATGTGGAGACATAAATCAAGATAAACTGACCCCAAGTTCAGGTCGAGACGTAAACAAGTCACTCCGTGGACCATAGACAAAACCACTCCTAGTCGACAATAGACACTGACCACTCCTAGTGAAAACAAAACTAACATCTGGTCACACAATAAAACTACACAGGCTGAACCTACACAAATCCTAAACCAAATTAAAATCAAGACGCGATAATCTGAGCCGTCTAGACCTGGCTAATTAAATTACTCCACAACTCTACTCATCCGTGAACAAGATGATATAAAACCTAACTATGAACAACCCAAGTCTTCGATAACGAAACCACACACGTGGGCTAACATATTTAAAGTCTGAAATAAAAGAGCACGTGAGCGCCATAAAAACCGAATTTAAAATTTAAAAATCACTACTATTACCTGCACAAACTAGAACTCCTGTGTGAATTAAATCCTGTCACATCTAACTAAACAAATATCAACAAAAGACTGCAATATAGAAGCCCCACAAGTTGGGCGCCATTTAAAAATCAATCTAAACTATGAACTACTATTATTACTTGAACTAACTAGGCTACACACAAATTATCTAATGGCCACCAAAATCCTTGCCAGACGACGCCATTTAAAAACAGGGCTAGAAAGCCCCATAGTACTAATATTAAAAAAAGAGGAAAGAAAATAGGAAATAGATAGATTCGTTCAGGTGGGGGCTAGAAACAATAATATTCTAGTCCAGGCATTAGATCTGTGTAGAGTCTAATAAGTCAGGTAATAATAAACTAAACTAGAAAACTACTAAGCACGCTAACTACTAGTCCTAAGCTGAAGGAAACAACTGCAACTATGGATACAACGTTGAACATAATTTTATTGAACTTCACATCAGCATGGCCAAAAAGTAACGACATAAACGACCACGTGCTGAAACAAAACCTCAAACATACAGCAATTTACCATTTAACTATTCCTTGTCTAGAATACCAATGAAAATCTATTTTAACCAACTAACCACTGAACGTACCCTTGACTGCCATCAGTCCGACCACGAACGTTACCTGTGGTCGCCATGCCCATAGACCAGCCCATTGTGCAAAGCATCAGTCTTCTTGGGTCAGGCTTCCACAGGTTAGTCCGGAAGTCGAATCGATCGCTGCGAGACTAGACAAAATCTTTTATACCCAGCGAGCCAGATTTTTCCCCATCTTTCGTATACTTTATTAACTGTCAATGTTTCTCAAAAGGCCGGTTAGCATTTTTAAACCAGGATAAACCTCTCAAAGACCTTTAATCTGTTGTACTGTAGTCTTCGTCGCTTCCACCCTACTACAATATGACGAAGCAAACAAACCTAATACACTCCACTGCTATACATTGGTTCATGTAGTCTAGCTACACACAGAGACTCTGGGAAATAATTGTACACAATTACTTTATCGGATTTTTAAATCCTGATAGAATTTTAATCAGAAGGATTCCTTGTAATCAGCTCTAAGTTTTTTGTAACTAGATTCGAGGTAATTATTTCATGTTTTTATAACTATGCACTATTTTAACTTCATATTCTTATAACTAGATGCACTATTTTAACTTCGTATTCTTATAACTAAATGCACTATTTTAACTTCGTATTCTTATAACTAGATGCACTGTAATCAGTACTTCTTTCTATCAGAGGAATCATGTCATGGATGTGAGGATGATGATGATGTTAGAAAGGATGCCAGTGATAATAATGCCAGTAATGATGATTGCAACGACAAGGATAATTTTTTTTGGGCCGCTGTTGGTGTTTATACAAGTGAATATGATGTTGCTACTGACAACCAGATACTGTTCCTGCTTCTGTTGGTGTTTATACAAGTGAATATGATGTTGCTACTGACAACCAGATACTGTTGCTGCTTCTGTTGGTGTTTATACAAGTGAATATGATGTTGCTACTGACAACCAGATACTGTTCCTGCTTCTGTTGGTGTTTATACAAGTGAATATGATGTTGTTACTGACAAGTACAGACACCATCTGCCACTGTTGGTGTTGATACTGGTGAATATGATGTTGTTACTGACTACTACGACACCATCTGCCACTGTTGGTGTTGATACTGGTGAATGTGATGTTGTTACTGACAACCAGATACTGTTGCTGCTTCTGTTGGTGTTTATACAAGTGAAAATGATGTTGTTACTGACAACTACAGACACCATCTGCCACTGTTGGTGTTCATAAGGGTTGATAGGGTATTGTTACTGACAACCACAGACTGTTTCTGTCATTGTTGGTATTGATAAGTGGAATGAGTGGAAAATCATATGAGTCACATGGGGCTCCCTATTGTAACGTGTTTAGGGTCAAAGGCCAGTTAAGAATGAATCAGCAAGAAAGAATGTCTAATGTGAGCTTCTAATTTTTTCGTGAACCAGTAAGTGTTTATAAGAAGAAATTCGTGAACCAGTAAGTGTTTATAAGAAGAAATTCGTGAACCAGTAAGTGTTTATAAGAAGAAATTCGTGAACAGGAAAAAAAGATTGGAGGCGAGGAATTAGGAATGTTCGTTTGGTGTTTGACAGCGAGGGAGAAAGATCGGTGTCATTGAAGTAAACGTCTGCAGTGAATTTTGATATCTGACTGTGGTAACGATTATCCGGTAGGCTGAGAAATGACTGAGCCGGGGATGAAAGTGTTTTAAACGGCCCAGTTTGCCATAATGGATTTCTATGCTGTGTATCAGAGACGAGGACCTGGTGTGAATAGGATTTCTAGATTAATGAAGGTAATTGAGCTGTTTTTAGCTCTCTGTCGTTCGGAAGTCGTAGCAGCTGTTGAATACGTAATGACCAGTGACAGCGACCAAGTGATGAGCCTATCTGGAACAGCAATAAAGCAATTTGGAACAGACTAAAGAAATGGACAATGAGTCTAGAAGAGAAGCAGCAACTAAAAAAAGAGAGACTGAAATCAGAAGAGAACAAATATTAACAAATACTAACTAACTCTTCCTGTGTAAACAGTTACAATGGTGGGTGGCTTTTTCGTCCGTTGAGGCGAATGAGGCAAATTTGCTATTTTCGCTCACTTATAATGTGAAAGTTTTATCGGAATGGGATCTGAACCGTGCAATGGAGTACATGCACTTGAGTTCAGACTTCCCTCAGGATGTATTCGGCGTCCGATGGCGACTATTTACCCATTCAAAACAACCCGTAGACGGACAAGAAGAACGCGAACATGCAAGCATGCAGGAAGCGACTGAAATGTGAGAGACTCAGCTTAAAATAATGTTCGCGTGCTCTACTAGAACTGCTCTTATTTTAGTCAACGCCGACCAATTTTTGAAAAGCTCCTTCATAGCAATGACATCGTTGTCCTACAGGAAACACACTACGGTGACGGAATCGTTAAAATTGCGGGCTTCCAATCCTTCTACAATAGACGGCACCTCGGACAGCTCATTCTTGTTCGTGACAACATACCGGTGTCTGAGGTGGACTTGTCTGAGTGGAAAAGTGCTGACTTACAAGTACACGCAGTCAGAGTGTTGGACCCGGCCCAGTTGTGATTGTGAGTGTGTACGCCTGCAATGGAAAGGTGGACACAACGAGATGGCAGAGTTTGTTCCAGACGGAGAAACGATTCAACGTGTATACGGTGATGATTACTAAGCAGCAGTTGAATGGAAAGGGAAGGCCTTTGTCATTTGCTGATGACACTTTGATTTATCGACCAGGGCGTGATAGACAGGAGATCGCCAGCACAATGCACACAGAACTCGATCGAATTGCCGCCTGGTGTGATGGTTCCAATGCCTATGTCAATCTTTCGAAGGCATCAGTGTCATGATTCTCTTTGAACAATCACATTGTCAAGTCGGACTTACCAGAAGTGAAAATGCGTGAGAATGTGTTGATCAGAACCAACGTTATGACGTTTCTCGGGATGAGGTTTGATCGCAGCTTGTCATTCAGGAAACACGTTGACCATGTGATAACAAAAGCACGCAAAGGTCTATCTGCAGTGAGGATTATGGATGCCTCCAATTTCGAGCAAAGACTACTAATAGTTCTATACTACGGTCTCGCCTTCCCCTATTGAAAAAGCTCTGGCCATCCTCACTGTCAGTGCTACCCAGATTGAACGACTTGAAAAGGTGGGGGAAAAGGGGGGGGGGGGGAGCCATGCGCATTATTTTGGGATGTACAAGAGACACATCCTGTGGAGCAATGAGGTATCTACTTGACTTTCCAACAATGAACCAAAGGATCAGGATCTGGAGGGCTCGAGCATATCTCAAAATATGCGCTGATAAGAAACACCCACCACTGCATCAAGCGCTTTTTTGAGTGAAAAGGGCGACAGACTGAAGAGGGGAAAATCGTGGCTAGGTCGGGCAGAAGATGTTATTAGGCAAATATGCAGCCTAACCGACATCACTCCTGGTGCAGAGTGGATACCTGTGCCTCGTGCTTTTATTGGTACATTTTCCTGTATTGCCACACTCAACAGGCGATGTAGAGAAGAGAATCCTGGTGCTGTTAATGCAGAGGTCAACGCTCTCATCAGTGAAAATTCAGACAAAGCAGATGCACTAATCTACCCAGACGGATCCGTTATACGCCAAAGAAGAAGCGCATGGGCATTCACAGCACGCTCAGCGGGCAGAACAGTCAAAGAAGCCAACGGCGCCTTCTCTATGACAACCAGCAGCATGACGATGGAGGTGATGGCAGTGACGCAAGCGTTTGCCTGGCTTGAAACACAAAAATACACCCGCGTATGTATACTCAGTGATTCGCTGAGTATGATCCGGAGGGTTCAGGCAGGTTCGGTGCGAAGACAATGGTTTGAATCATTACAGAAGTCCACTGTGCGTGGAGTCACCTTTATTTTTGTTCCGGGACACGCAGGCGTCGATGGAAATGAAAGAGCTGATAGGTTGGCTGGATCCGCTATCACTACCGACGGTCAGCCTATGGATCATGCTGATATTATCAATGCCCTCAGAGAAATGGGAAGGATAGAGGACTTTGGGAGCAGTGAATCCACATCAATCGCCAGAATGGCAGACTCGGGAATTAAGATCGGCATAGCAAAAAACGAGACGCACACCAAACACGCCAGAAGACTTGTTAATCAACATAAAACTGGTACTATTAGCCATCCGACGTTGGGTTTCTTACTGAGGAGAGGATCCGAGCACATATGGACATGTCCGGAGTGCAATGATGATAACTAACTAACTAACTAACTAACTAACTAACTAACTAACTAACTAACTAACTAACTAACTAACTAACTAACTAACTAACTAACTAACTAACTAACTAACTAACTAACTAACTAACTAACTAACTAACTAACTAACTAACTAACTAACAACAAAATACAACACACACAAAAACAAAACATTTGTAGTATCGTTAAAAAGTATTGTGAGCAAGACGACATTGCTGCATTGATTAAAAAAAAAAAAAAAAGTAAACATTTCAGTTACAAATGTAAATCCATAAAGTTCCCCCCAAAAGATTAAATTTTGATTTTTCATAAACATTTGGCTTTTGAAAATTGAAAATTTTAGAATTAATCCAAGAAAATAAAAGTCTTGATTTTAAATTTATCATCATCATCATGTAGCAGGTCCTTTGCAGAACGTTGCTCTCATCACAGTCTGCCTGAAAGAAACTCTGTCTCTCCAGTTCTCCGCCTCATATACTTTCATACTCAAGGAGTCACTTATATCCTGTGCCCATCTTTGTGTCGGTCGGCCCCTGCCCCTCCTTCCTGGTACCATGCCTTCTGTTATAATTTTTTCCAATCCGTCAAGTCGCTTGATATGACCAAAATATTTCAGCTTCCGAGACAGTCTGCTGTTTATTAGCCAATATTCCTTGATGTTCAGATCTTTTAAGATGTCAGTATTTGTCTTCTTCTTTGTCCAAGATATTCTGAGAATCTTTCTATAGCATTTCAGCTCGAAAGCCCCTATTATTTTTCTTAAGGACTGAGAGATAGTCCACGATTCACATCCGTATGTAGCCATAGGGAAGATGCATGCTCTCAAAATTCTAATTTGTATCTCCTTGCTGGTGCTTAACCATAGACTTTTAAGGCTGTTCAATCTTTGCATTTCTGTGGTCATCCTCCTTTTAATTTATGTCACACATTCTCCATTGCTGTTTATTATAGAGCCTAGATATTCAAAGTTTGTGACATTTTCTCTTTTTTCATCATTTATAGTTATTTTTGGGTGACATCAAGTTTTATTTGCGGACATTATTATTATTTTTTTTTTAAATTCAAGAACATATTTTGATCTTCACTGTGCTTTTGGACAGACAATATTAAATTTTCTATTCCCTTTACGCTGTTCGAAAGGAGGACTGTGTCATCTGCGTAGCGAAGTTCTGGAATAGGGTTGCCACTAATTTTAAGTGGATCATAACTGTCACAAGTCTGGTCATTTTTGACATTTCTCATTATCTTTTCTGCGTATATATTGAATAGGTATGGTGAGAGAATGCACTCCTGCCTCACCCCGTTTTGCACCTCGAACCAATCAGATGTTTCACCAGCTGCTCTGATGGCTGCTTGTTGTTCATTATAAAGATTTTCAATTAAAAACACTAAATGCAATGGAAACCCCAAAGTTCTCAAAATATTCCCCAGTTTGTGGTGCTGGACGCAATCAAATGCATTGCTTTAATCAATTCAACAGGCATAAAGATCTACGTTGTGTTCTCTGCATTTTCAAAAATTATTTTAAATATATAAAAGAATGAATTACGAAATATTACAGTCTCCGTGAAACCGGATACTGAAAATAATATCTTGACCCTAAACCTAAAAGTAATCAAACCTTTACAGACTTTTTTTCTAAATTGCAAAACACATTCCAAAAGTGGGTTGATGCAGAACAAAAAAAAAAAAAAAAAAAAAAAAAAAAATTCAAATTGCCAGTGAATCTACTTTTGAGAAACAAAATGTTTGAATACCTTCAAAGGCTAATGCCAACATACATTGCAAAGAAAGGACAAACCTGTAACTTAAAACGTATTTTGCCAAATTATTTTGCAACCCATCCAGATGTTTTTGCCAACATATGTTTATAAATCATTGAGGTTTGAGCATATGCCTGTTGTAGTGAGTCATTTTCTCCCCATTAAGTTATGACCGATAGATGACGTCAGTAATAAATGAAAGGTGAATGTTTTGACTGAGATAACACGAGATTTATGTCTTGAGTTTCATGAGAGACATCTGAAAGTCAGGTTTTATGTGAAACATGATTGTTCACGTGAACCATGAAGGTTGACTCGCAGGATTTGTGTGAAATGCGAATTATCACGGGCCAGACACGACTTTCTACGGGGAATTCGTGAGAATGAAATTATCCAGAATATTCGAGAACAGGACAGATCAGAGGGCTATATAATAGCGAAGAAAAGGTTTGTGAGGCAGTCTCGTTTTGGACCCAGGAACAGTGTGCATGGACAGCGGTGGATGATGCGTGGATTCAGCAGATGTTTTTGTGAGTGAATTTGTTCCAGTCCAACTTGGCGAAAAAAGCTGGCCAGTAATATGTCTGCGGGTCGTCTGAGTTTGTCTGTCAGGACAGCTGCTGTGTTTCGTTCCAGATGTTAGTGTAGGACGATTGTGATTTCTGCTTGAAGGTAATATTTGATACTTGCATTATAATGTGTGCCTGGACAGTTGTCTAGTTCATGTGCCGGCTGTGTAAGCCGCGAGTGGAAGATTAAAGTACTGGAACAGTATCGTGTTGTTTTTCCAGTCGTCCATTTTCTGCTCGTCGTGTGATGTCGGTTTTGTGAGATGGCAGCGAGCGTGCGATGAGGCGAGCCAGTAGAAGAAAAAAGAAAGTCATCGCAGATTGGGGAACTCGTCCAAACATTTGAGGATAGGAAAATTGTTTCGTACAGTAAAATCTGAGACATTGGAAATGAGTTTAGTTATCAACCTGACGTCAGGTAGTACCCGTTCAACATAAGAACGTAAGCGGGGAAGATCGATGGCGACATAACAACAACCCATATTCGATAGTTCACATGTGGTAAACAAAACTATCACACATTTCAGGGCAAAGGGTAATTACTGTAAGAAACAGATGGCAATAATTGATTGTCAATATTGCAAGAGAAAGCATGCGAATCATACAATTTGGGACAGCAATCCAGAATATGAGGATCTTATCAAAGATCTCATTGCACGCAGGTTGAGCAAGTTGAACAGATACAACAGTGTGGTAACATGTTTCTCATGCAATTGCTATAATCACGCCACAGCCTATGACAAACTTATAAGGAAATTAATAGAGGCTAATGTTGCATACGAGAATTCAGATGATCTATCTTACATTAAACCAGCTGAAACCTAATCTGTGATAAGTTTTGATAAAGGTGAAGTGTGTCAGACAGGTGTACAATTCTATGATGAGGGAAATCTACACTGTGGTCGTCTGGTATATTCAAAATGCCCTCATGGCCTCAAACAGCCACAGTTTAAAACTGCACTAACGACAAACCTACAGGCAAAAATAACGGTTCTTCTGGACACTGGTGCTACAATCTCTGGAATACACCAGAACTAGGATAAGCTAGAAGAAATAACATACTAGTCTAAGTATGTTTATTTTGGAACATTTGCTGGCAACATTCAAGAGTATACACTTTCTGATGTGCTAGCATATATATATAAGTGTGGCAGTGTTATTATTCCTATTGGCACGACTTTATTTTGGGCAACAGGGATGGTTTGAATGAGGTGACCAAAAAAGACACTGACATATGGAAAGAAACAGAACATTTCATGTTATAGTAAAAATTAGAGTATACAAGACAACCATTGAAAAACCATATGTAGCGTAAATTTAACAGAAATGTTGTGAATGCAGGAGCAGAGGCATAAAAATATGTAAATTGAAAACAAGATAAAGAAATTGGTATGATTTGAAACTTTCAGAAAACATATGGAAGGAAAAAGACTAAAAGAGAAAGAAAGAACAGACAGACAGACAGACAGACAGACAGACAGACAGACAGACAGACAGACAGACAGACAGACAGACAGACAGACAGACAGACAGACAGACAGACAGACAGACAGACAGACAGACAGACAGACAGATAGACAGATAGACAGACAGACAGATAGATAGATAGATAGATAGATAGATAGATAGATAGATAGATAGATAGATAGATAGATAGATAGATAGATAGATAGATAGATAGATAGATAGATAGATAGATAGATAGATAGATAGATAGATAGATAGATAGATAGATAGATAGATTAGATAGATTAGATAGATAGATTAGATAGATTAGATAGATAGATTAGATAGATTAGATAGATAGATAGATTAGATAGATAGAGAGATAGATAGAGAGAGAGAGACAGACAGACAAACAGATAGATGTATATATATATATATATATATATATATATATATATATATATATATATATATATAGAAAGAGAGAGAGAGAGAGAGAGAGAGAGAGAGAGGGGGGGGGAGGGGGGAAGAGTGGGAAAACCTCAATGAAAGTTGTGTGTGCTGTGTGTGTGGTGTGGTGTAGTGTGTGGTGTGGGGTGTGTGGTGTGTGTCTGTGTGTGTCTGTGTGTGTGTGTGTGTGTGTGTGTGTCTGTGTGTGTCTGCGTGCGCATTTCAATGAAAAAGAATCTTATCTTAATCTGTTTTAATCATGGCATTATCCACATGGCACATTGAGTATATGTACTAGTCACAGGATCTTGTGCAGATTACAAATGTTTGTGATTAAAAAAATACAGCCAAAATGTCAAAAGTGCTACTCTACTTGCATTACTATTGCTGAAACTAGTGTTTGTACACATCGTTTATCGGAAACACTTTCTAGTCTGTGATCACAAGTCATTATTGCACATGACAGCAAAGATATCAATTTAATCTCTCTTGTCAGTATACAAGAATTTTGTCATCATTTAACAACTTTTGATAAGGTAGTTTGCGCTTGCAAAATTACTGGGCTGGTGAACTACTATAAGAAATGGCGGAATTAACTGTAGCTTTGTCAGAACTCTTGAAAAAGAAAAAAAAATTGCAGAAAAGGGGATTGGGTAGAATGTCATGATAGAGTTTTGCAGACAATTAAATCATTTTTTGCAACACAACTAATTTTGAGACAACCAGACTTAATAGAACGTTTTACTGACAACCAAAAGCTTACACAATAGCCCGTTGTTGACTCAAAGGATCTCGGTCATTTTGTTACTGGTTCTGTACTTCTCGTAGAGACTAACATCTACACAACAGAAATACAGTACATTCGATCAACAAGCGGTAGCATTTGTCATCCGTTTAAAGTTCTAATATTTTGTAGGTAAAGAGTTTGTTATCCTAACGCATAATTTGGGTCTTACAAAACTATTAACGATTGATGCAGCTGAGAATGCCAGGGTATGATGGATAAATGATATTTCTTTTTCCATCGCGGTTTATGTGAAGCTAATATGATAGACATGATAAAAAGATGACAAAGACTTATAACAACAAGAAATACTGTTTCAAATGAAACGTAGTAGAACTGTGTAAATATTTTTTTTTCACATTGAGTGTAACAATTATTATTTTTTTTTTTTACGTTGTTTAAATATTAATTTTTTTTTTTTTTTGATTTCAGTTACAGTGTGTGCAAAGTGGGTAAAAACGTGTTACCATAAAATAAATGATTTTTGAAGGATACGAAAAAGAATGTATGGGAATTAGGTGTAAGTTCCTTGCTTAGCAACACACAGATACCCAATTAGGGGTGGTCTCAGGGCATCCCGTCCGCCTTGAGTGCTGGAGGTCCAGGATTCAGGTCCCAGTAAAGGCTAGAATTTGTTCATGTGAAGTTCTAGTAATTTCCCTTGGTTTCTGTGTAGTCAGATCGGACACTCGTGTGTATTACTGCGCACGTAAAACCACTACTGACTAATGTAGTGATTGAGATTCAGAGTGAGTGAACCTTTGTAGCGGTAATCAACAATAGATCGTAAAATGAGTTTCGTCGTATTATGTGATTGCTACTAACTTAAACCGTTGGGAGAGATGAGAATTAGGGTCACCGTTGATCAAGAAATAAACAGAGGGCAACATCACAATAAGTTTGAATATAATCATGTTACTGACAAACATTAACTTCATCTGTATTTGTTGGTGCTGATAACTTGGAATATAATATTGTTACTGACAATCATAGGCTGTTTCTGCCTCTCCTAGTGTTAAAAAGTTTGAATATGATTTTACTACTGACAATCATTGACTGTTTCTGTCTCTGCTGGTGTTCATTCATTCATTTAGTAGCATGTCCCTCGCGGAACCTCGCTGCCATAACAACCCTCCGGAAAACCTTTCTATCCTGAGCAAGATGTCCTGCGTCTGATACACCCATCTGGAGATCATCTGCCAGATCCTGCACCCATCTTCTCCTTGGCCTTCCTCTTCCTCTCTTCCCAGGCATATACCCCTCCATTATTGTTCTCTGTAGACTTCCATGACGTTTCAAGTGACCAAAATATTTCAATTTTCTTTGTTTTATTGTCTTTACTAGCCAACCCTCTTCAATATTCAGCTCTTGAAGTATGGATGCATTTGTTCTTTTCTTTACCCAAGATATTCTTAGAACCTGTCTGTAACATTTATATTCAAATGCATTTATGCGCTGTTCCGCTTGTTTAGTAAGTGTCCAGGTCTCACAGGCGTATGTTGCAATGGGAAAGATGCATGCTCTTAAAAATCTGACCTTTGTAATTCTATCTGTACAATTCCATAATTTATTCAGTTGTTTTAGTCTTTGAAGAGCAATTGATAGTCGCCGTTTAATTTCTTTCATTGTGTCACCATTGTTGGTAACCAGTGACCCAAGATATTCGAAATTTTCCACCATTTCCAATCTTTCCTCATTAACATATATTTCCTTCTCCATGGCAGTTTTGTTTGTATGCATTATCTTTGTTTTTGCTATGTTAAGAAATAAGTTATGATTTTCACTATTTCTTTGGAGTGAGGTTAATAAGTTTTCTAAACCATTTTGTGATGTTGATAGTAATACTGTATCATCAGCATAACGAATTTCTGCTGCTGGTGTTGATAAGTTTGAATATGATGTTATTACTGACAATCATAGACTTTCTGGCTCTGCTTGTGTTGATAAAATGTCGTTACTACAACCCAGGGATTTAATCTTCCTCTGTTGGTGTTGATACTGATTTATTACTGGCAGTCAGAGACCATTGCTGATTCTGTTCGTATTGATAAGAGTGAATATGATGTTGTTACTGACAAGCCTAGGCTGTTTCTGCTTCTTGTGGTCCTGATAAAGGTGAATATGATGTTGTTACTGACAAGCCTAGGCTGTTTCTGCTTCTTGTGGTCCTGATAAAGGTGAATATGATGTTGTTACTGACAAGCCTAGGCTGTTTCTGCTTCTTGTGGTCCTGATAAAGGTGAATATGATGTTGTTACTGACAAGCCTAGGCTGTTTCTGCTTCTTGTGGTCCTGATAAAGGTGAATATGATGTTGTTACTGACAAGCCTAGGCTGTTTCTGCTTCTTGTGGTCCTGATAAAGGTGAATATGATGTTGTTACTGACAATCCGAGACTGTTTCTGCCAGGTCTTATTTATTGGAGACTCCACAAACCGTGGCATCTTGCACTATATCCTCCAGCGGGTCAATGGGTCTCTTATGGAGGGGGACAAAACACACAGTATCCACGTCTACCCAGACTTTGATGATGGCTCCACAGTCTTCGGATTCGCCTACTACCCTCAGTTCTGGCATCGGCCTGGTGTTAGGCCAGGACTGGACATGGCACTGAACCAGCTTCTAAACAGGTACTACACTGTGCAATTGAATGTGTGTGCAGTTAACACGATTCAGAAAGATTGGTACCACTTATCAGACATGAATGACCAGACACGTTACCGCAAATGATACTGTTTAGAATTTTGACAAAATGCAGTGGGGCATAAGTCTAGTTGATATGCCAATAATTGTGGTTGGTGGGCACAATATAAACAATTTACGTTATGCTGATGACACAGTCTTGATAGCAACAAGTCAGAAAGAACTACAGTAAATGATAGACATTGGGGTGTTAGAAAGTGGAAGAATGGGCCAAAGTTTGAATAATCGGAAGACAGAAGTAATGGTGGTCTCAAAGAAACGAATTATTCCTAAATGTGTAATAAAAGTCGATGGTGTTATTTTGGGACAAGTACATAAATTTAGGTATCTGGGCACATGGATAACATCAGATCGTAGATGCATAAGTGAGATATGAAACAGAATAGGACAGCAAAAACTGCAATATATAAAATGAAGAACATCTTGTGCAATATTTCCTTGTCATTGAGAGTTAGAAAAAAAATTCTTGCTTGCTACATACATCCAGTTTTAACATATGACTGTAGATCCTGGAAAATCGGTAGGTAGGTCAAAAAACTTCTTGAGGCCTCAGAGATGTGGTTTTACAGAATGCTTAGAATACCTTGGACAGCCAAAAAGAGCAACCAAGAGATTTTGAAAGAGGCGGGAGCCCAAAGACCACTTATCACATACATTAGAAGGAGACAGTCAACATTTTTCGGCCATGTTATGAGAAGAGGGAAAAAAGAACATGTTGTGACCACTGGGAAGATCTGTGGAAGAAGGGATAGAGGAAGACAACGAGAGAAGATTCTTGACAGTCTTGTTACATGGCATGAAGGTGTGTCGGCACACGAACTGATACATGCTGCAGGAGATTGCAGATTGTGGAGAGGCATGATCGCCCACGCCAGTCCGCAAGGCTCCTAATGATGATAATAATAAGTCTGTGGTGACACAAGTCTGTGGTGATACAAGTCTTTGGTAACACAAGACAGTGGTGACACAAGTCTGTGGTGACACAAGTCTGTGGTTACACAAGTCTGTGGTGACACAAGACTGTGGTGACACAAGTCTGTGGTGACACAAGTCTGTGGTGACACAAGTCTGTGGTGACACAAGTCTGTGGTGACATAAGACTGTGGTAACACAAGTCTGTGGTGACACAAGTCTGTGGTGACACAAGTCTGTAGTGACACAAGTCTGTGGTGACACAAGTATGTGGTGATGTAGTGACACAAGTCTGTGGTGACACAAGTCTGTGGTAACACAAGTATGTGGTGACACAAGTATGTGGTGATGTAGTGACACAAGTCTGTGGTGAAACAAGTATGTGGTGATGTGGTGACACAAGTCTGTGGTGACACAGGTATATGGTGACACAAGTATGTGGTGACACAAGTCTGTGGTGACACAAGAATGTGGTGACACAAGTATGTGGTGACACAAGTCTGTGGTGACACAAGTATATGGTGACACAAGTATGTGGTGACACAAGTATGTGGTGACACAAGTATGTGGTGACACAAGTATGTGGTGACACAAGTATGTGGTGACACAAGTCTGTGGTGATGTGGTGACACAAGTATATGGTGATGTGGTGACACAAGTATGTGGTGACACAAGTATATGGTGATGTGGTGACACAAGTATGTGGTGATGTGGTGACACAAGTATGTGGTGACACAAGTATATGGTGACACATGTATGCGGTGACACAAGTATGTGGAGATGTGGTGACACAAATATGTGGTGACACAAGTATGTGGTGATGTGGTGACACAAGTATGTGGTGACACAAGTATGTGGTGATGTGGTGACACAAGTATGTGGTGACACAAGTATGTGGTGACAAAGTTATGTGGTGACACAAGTATGTGGTGACACAAGTATGTGGTGACACAAGTCCGTGGTGACACAAGTATGTGGTGATGTGGTGACACAAGTCTGTGGTGACACAAGTATGTGGTGACACAAGTATGTGGTGATGTGGTGACACAAGTCTGTGGTGACACCAGTATGTGGTGACACAAGTCTGTGGTGACACATGTATGTGGTGACACAAGTCTGTGTTGACACATGTATGTGGTGGCACAAGTCTGTGGTGACACATGTATGTGGTGATGTGGTGACACAAGTCTGTGGTGACACAAGTATGTGGTGACACAAGTCTGTGGTGACACATGTATGTGGTGACACAAGTCTGTGTTAACACATGTATGTGGTGGCACAAGTCTGTGGTGACACATGTATGTGGTGATGTGGTGACACAAGTCTGTGTTGACACACGTCTGTGGTGACACATGTATGTGGAGATGTGGTGACACAAGTCTGTGGTGACACAAGTCTGTGGTGACACAAGTATGTGGTGACACAAGTATGTGGTGACACAAGTATGTGGTGACACATGTATGTGGTGACACAAGTCTGTGGTGACACATGTATGTGGTGACACAAGTCTGTGTTGACACATGTATGTGGTGACACAAGTCTGTGGTGACACATGTATGTGGTGATGTGGTGACACAAGTCTGTGGTGACACAAGTATGTGGTGACACAAGTATATGGTGACACAAGTATATGGTGACACAAGTATATGGTGACACAAGTATATGGTGACACAAGTATATGGTGACACAAGTATGTGGTGACACAAGTCTGTGGTGACACAAGTATATGGTGACCCAAGTCTATGGTGACACAAGTATATGGTGACACAAGTATATGGTGACACAAATATGTAGTGACACAAGTATATGGTGACACAAGTATATGGTGATGTGGTGACACAAGTATATGGTGACACAAGTATATGGTGATGTGGTGACACAAGTATATGGTGACACAAGTCTGTGGTGACACAAGTATTATGATACAAGATGATATTTGTATGGGCCAGCCGGCATGTCCTGGCTGGTGTGGTTAACATTGTATCAGATGTCCTGGCTGGTGTGGTTAACATTTTATCAGATGTCCTGGCTGGTGTGGTTAACATTTTATCAGATGTCCTGGCTGGTGTGGTCAACATTGTATCAGATGTCCTGGCTGGTCTGGTTAACATTGTATCAGATGTCCTGGCTGGTGTGGTTAACATTGTATCAGATAGCCTGGCTGGTGTGGTTAACATTGTATCAGATGTCCTGGCTGGTGTGGTTAACATTGTATCAGATGTCCTGGCTGGTGTGGTTAACATTGTATCAGATGTCCTGGCTGGTGTGGTTAACATTGTATCAGATGTCCTGGCTGGTGTGGTTAACATTGTATCAGATATCCTGGCTGGTGTGGTTAACATTGTATCAGATGTCCTGGCTGGTGTGGTTAACATTGTATCAGATGTCCTGGCTGGTGTGGTTAACATTGTATCAGATATCCTGGCTGGTGTGGTTAACATTGTATCAGATGTCCTGGCTGGTGTGGTTAACATTGTATCAGATGTCCTGGCTGGTGTGGTTAACATTGTATCAGATGTCCTGGCCGGTGTGGTTAACATTGTATCAGATGTCCTTACTGCCCAGCACATTTTCGGACACCCTGGATTGACATTCAAACCAAGGTTTGTATGTTTTTTAAAAATGCGTTTGCTATTGATTGAGAATGGTTCAGTCACTGCTGGTATTTCTCCAGGACAAGTGGTTGGTCAGACAGAGAATCTGTCCTTGTTCTGGGCGGTGTGCACTGGCTGGCCAAACATCATTTCAATATACTCCTGGAGACTTTACACAGGTAAGACATGGCTTGACTTTGGTGTTCTTCTAAAGACTAGGAAGTAGCAAGATAAATGTTACTTTAATATTATACTGTAGATATTGAACTGGTATGAGAAACATCACCTGGGTATTATATTACTGTATATAATGAAACATCACCTTTTTATTATACTGTAGATAATGAAGTTGTAGGATAAACAATACCTTAGTATTATACTGTAGATAATGATATGTAGATAAAAATCACCTTTGTATTATACTGTAGATAACGAAGTTGTAGATAAAAATCACCTTTGTATTATACTGTAGATAACCAAGTTGTAGATAAAAATCACCTTTGTATTATACTGTAGATAATGATGTTGTAGGATCAACAATACATTGGTATTATACTGTAGATAATCAAGTTGTAAGATAAACATCACCTTACAATTAAACTGTAAATAATAAAGTTACAGAATAAACGTCACTTTGATTTTGTACTGTAAATAATGAAGTTGTAAAATAAACACCACATTTGTATTATAGTGTAGATAATGCAGTCGTAGAATAAACATCACCTGTGTATTATACTGTAGATAATAAAGTTGTAAGATAAACATCACCTTACAATTAAACTTTAAATAATGAAGTTGTGGAATAAGCGTCAATTTGATATTGTACTGCAGATAATGAAGCTGTAAGATAAATATCACCTTGATATTATACTGTAGAAATGGCAGTGGTAAGATAAACATCACATTTATATTATACTGTAGACATTGAGGAGATCCGATAAACAACGTCTTTATATTGTACTGTAGACATTGAGGAGATCAGATAAACATCACATTTATATTATACTGTAGACATTGAGGAGATCAGATAAACATCACATTTATATTATACTGTAGACATTGAGGAGATCAGATAAACATCACATTTATATTATACTGTAGACATTGAGGAGATCAGATAAACATCACATTTATATTATACTGTAGACATTGAGGAGATCAGATAAACATCACATTTATATTATACTGTAGACATTGGGGAGATAAGATAAACATCACATTTATATTATACTGTAGACATTGAGGAGATCAGATAAACATCACATTTATATTATACTGTAGACATTGAGGAGATCAGATAAACATCACATTTATATTATACTGTAGACATTGGAGAGATCAGACAAACATCACATTTATATTATACTGTAGACATTGAGCAGATCACATAAACATCACATTTATATTATACTGTAGACATTGAGCAGATCAGATAAACATCACATTTATATTATACTGTAGACATTGAGCAGATCAGACAAACATCACATTTATATTATACTGTAGACATTGAGGAGATCAGATAAACATCACATTTATATTATACTGTAGACATTGAGGAGATCAGATTAACATCACATTTATATTATACTGTAGACATTGAGGAGATCAGATAAACATCACATTTATATTATACTGTAGACATTGGGGAGATCAGATAAGCATCACATTTATATTATACTGCAGACATTGAGCAGATCAGATAAACATCACATTTATATAATACTGTAGACACTGGAGAGATCAGATAAACATCACATTTATATAATACTGTAGACATTGGGGAGATCAGATAAACATCACATTTATATTAACTGTAGACATTGAGCAGATCAGATAAACATCACATTTATATAATACTGTAGACATTGGGGAGATCAGATAAACATCACATTTATATTATACTATAGACATTGAGATCACATAACATTGATATTCTCTTCCGACATTGAAGAGATCAAATAACCATCACTTTGATATTCTCCTGCAGCAATGAAAAGATCAGATAAAATCCCTTGTCTCCCACTACTCGAACTTTTGTCTTGTAGGTGTGAGTCGGTCACACTTGTCTCCCTGTTGAGTCAGTCACACTTGCCTCCATGTCGAGTCAAACACACTTGTCTCATACTGCTTACACTGTTGTCCTTTAGCTGTTAGTCACACTTGTCTCCCTGTTAAGTCAGTCACACTTGTCTTCCTGTTAAGTCAGTCACACTTGTCTCCCTGTTGAGTCAGTCACACTTGTCTCCCTGTTAAGTCAGTCACACTTGTCTTCCTGTTAAGTCAGTCACACTTGTCTCCCTGTTGAGTCAGTCACACTTGTCTACCTGTTAAGTCAGTCACACTTGTCTGCCTGTTGAGTCAGTCACACGTGTCTCCCTGTTGAGTCAGTCACACTTTTCTCCCTGTTATGTAAGTCACAGTTATCTCCCTGTTGAGTCAGTCACACTTGTATCCCTGTTGAGTCAGTCACAGTTGTCTCCCTGTTGAGTCAGTCACAGTTGTCCCCCTGTTGAGTCAGTCACAGTTGTCTCCCTGTTAAGTCAGTCACAGTTGTCTCCCTGTTGAGTCAGTCACAGTTGTCTCCCTGTTAAGTCAGTCAAAGTTGTCTCACTGTTGAGTCAGTCACACTTATCTCCCTGTTGAGTCAGTCACACGTTTCTCACACTGCTTGCACTGTTGTCCATTATCTGTTGAGTTAGTCACACTTGTCTCCAACAACCTGAACTGGTGTTAGTTAGTAACACTAACAGAAGTAGTACCGTAAACAGCATCAGAAGTAATATAGAAACATCAGCATAAGCAGTAAAGAAACAGTAACAGGAAAAGTATCGTAACAGCAACAAAAGCAGTACAGTAACAGAAACAGAAGCAGTATAATAAAAAGCTACAGAAATAGTACAGTAACAGAAACAGAAGCAGTCCAGTAACAGCAACAGAAGCAGTACAGTAACAGCAGCAGAAGTAGTACAGTAACAACGAACGAACGAACGAACTTTATTTTCAAAGGGTCACAAATTGGGCACGCAGGCCCGTCTTACATTCGGCCCTTCCAGTCAACCATCTTTCGCACAGCAGTTGTATTTTACTAATAAAGCATGTTATGATCATATGGTGTTATGCATATTATGAATATTATAAAAGAACACAAAAGCATGAGTTGTAAAGTGCATGCAAGAACCCGCGCGTGCATACATACACCCACATACACACGCTCACCCACTCACTTACACACACATACATGCATGCATACATTACATACATACATACATACATACATACATACATACATACATACATACATACATACATACATACATACATACATACATACATACATACATACATACATACATACATACATACATACATACATACATACATACATACATACATACATACATACATACATACATACATACATACATACATACATACATACATACATACATACATACATACATACATACATACATACATACATACATACATACATACATACATGCATACATACAGGCATACATACATACACACACACAAACATACATAGATACAAACATACAGGCACACATACATACATTCATACATACATACGTAATACAGGCATACACACATACAAACATACAGTCATAAATACAGTTATGCATGGAGACACACACATGCACACACGGACACTCCCACAGAGACACACACACTCAGACAAAAATACACACACACACACAGACACTTACATATAAACACACTTAGGGAAACACACAGCACACATATTGACATTCGTGCTCACACACTGACACACACACCACACACATACGCAAACAAACATGCACACACATACATACAGCCACATAGACACACACGCAGTCAGACACACACACACACACAAATACAGACAAACAGACAGACAAACACATACTGACACTCACATAGACAAACACGCAGAAATGCATACACATACAAACACATAGAAATACACACGCAGACATATATTTAGCACGCACAGACATATACTCTGACATGCAGGCACATACAGACAACAAAGGGGCACACACAATACACACAGAGAAACACACATACACATGCACAGACAGACAGGCACATGCTGACACATGCATTCATGCAGACAAACATACAGACACCCAACACCAACAACAACAGAAGCAGTACAGTAACAACAACAGAAGCAGTACAGTAACAACAACAGAAGCACTATAGTAACAGCAACAGAAGCAGTACAGTAACAGCAACAGAAGCAATACAATAAAAGCAACAGAAGCAGTATAGTAACAGCAACAGAAGCAGTACAGTAACCGCAACAGAAGCAGCACAGTAACAGCAACAGAAGCAGTACAGTAACAGCAACAGAAGCAGTACAGTAACAGCAACAGAAGCAGTACAGTAACAACAACAGAAGCAGTACAGTAACAGCAACAGAAGCAGTACAGTAACAGCAACAGAAGCAGTACAGTAACAGCAACAGAAGCAGTTCATTAACAGCAACAGAAGCAGTACAGTAACAGCAACAGAAGCAATACAATGAAAGCAACAAAAGCAGCACAAAACAGCAACAGAAGCAGTACAGTAACAAAAACAGAAGCAGTACAGTAACAACAACAGAAGCAGTACAGTAACAGCAACAGAAGCAGTCCAGTAACAGCAACAGAAGCAGTACAGTAACAGCAACAGAAGCAGTACAGTAATAGCAACAGAAGCAGTACAGTATTAGCAACAGAAGCAGTACAGTAACAGCAACAAAAACAGTACAGTAACAGAAACTGAAGCAGTATATTAAAAACATACAGAAGTATTATACTAGACAGCAACAGAAGCAGTCCAGTAACAGCAATAGAAGCAGTACACTAACAGCAACAAAAGCAGTACAGTAACAGCAACGGAAGCAGTACACTAACAGCAACAGAAGCAGTACAGTAACAGCAACAGAAGCAGTAGAGTAACAGCAACAGAGGCAGTACAGTAATAGCAACAGAAGCAGTACGCTAACAGCAACAGAAGCAGTACAGTAACAGCAACAGAAGCAGTACACTAACAGCAATAGAAGCAGTACAGTAACAGCAACAGAAGCAGTACAGTAACAGCAACAGAAGCAGTACAGTAACAGCAACAGAAGCAGTACAGTAACAGCAACAGAAGCAGTATAATAAAAAGCTACAGAAGTAGTATACTAGACAGCAACAGAAGCAGCCCAGTAACAGCAATAGAAGCAGTACACTAACAGCAACAAAAGCAGTACAGTAACAGCAGCAGAAGCAGTTCATTAACAGCATTAGAAGCAGTACAGTAACAGCAACCAAAGCAGTACAATAACAGCAACAGAAGAAGTTAAATGAAAGCAACAAAAGCAGTACAGTAACAAAAACAGAAGCGGTACAGTTGCAAAAACAGAATAAGTCCAGTGACAGCCACAGAAGAAAAACGGTAAGTAAGAAGAAACTCCACAGGGGAGCATGTACAGCAGGAGTCTACCAATCATCAGTAGAAGTAACCTCTCGTCGACAAATGTTTCGGCCCATGAGCTCCTATAAATTTTCAGAGAGTGGACCCACCTGAGTTCATGAACCTCAGGGTTGGTTTCTCCTGCTGCACGTATTACCGGATGTTATTCGGACAGGGACAAGACGAATTGGGGATTTTGCAAAAGGTACTGCGAGATAAGAAGTTGTTGCGGTAGCATAATTAAAGCAGTCTGCATACCTGAACGACCGAGCGGCAAGATTACGATTGGTTAACCGGAGACATATTGGACTTTGTTGGCAGGTGGCAGAGGGACACTGGCAGACAATTCGGACACGGTGGACTTTAAGGGATAAGACACTATTTTCCACTAGACACCCGGACCAGCTCAACGAGGCCCGTTCCCCACGTTGTTCCGTTGTGTCCAGAGCCAGCTCGATGCCCTCTCAGTAGCCTCTCTCAGTTGTTTAAGTGTGCGTTTGCGTTCATTACCTCGTAAGCCTAGTTGTTTAATCACATTGTAAAGTGAAGTGGAAACGAGACCTCTTGCGCCTACCTCGACGGCGAAGATTCTTACTGTGTACGCTTCGTCTTTCCTCAGACCTGCTGCTAAGTCACTGTATTTCTCGAGCTTATACATATGGCTTTCGTCCATTCGCGACAAATACGGCACAGTACAGTATATAGCGATGCTGGACACTGAATATCACTGATGACATAGATATCACTGTAGCACACAGACTGTCACTGTTGTACATTGACATCATTGTAGCACGCAGACTATCAATGTTCTACATAGACTATCACTGTAGCATACAGACTCACTGTCGTACACAGTAATCAGTGTAGCACATAGGCTAGCACTGAAGCACAAGAGACCAATAATGTAGCACACAAACTATCACTTTAGCCCATATATCATCACTGTAGCTCACAGATTATGATTGTAGCAATCAGCTTATCACTGCAACACTATTACTAAAGAATAGTCACTATCACTGTAGCACACAGACTTTTCCTATTGGACATAGACATCAATGTAGCACACAGACTATTCCTGTAGTACATAGACATCACTGTAGCACCCAGACTATCGCCGTTGTACAGACACATCAATGTATCACACAAACTATAACTGTTATATATAGACTTCAATGTAGCCCACAAACTATCACTGTTATACAAAGACTTCAATGTAGCACACAAACTATCACTGTTATACAAAGACTTCAATGTAGCACACAGACTATTACTGTAGTACATAGACTTCATTGCAGCACACAAACTATTACTGGTGTACAGGACATTACTGTAGCACACAAACTATTACTGGTGTACAAGACATTACTGTAGCACACAAACTATTGCCGTAGTATATAGACATCAATGTAACACAAAAACTATCACTGTTATACAAAAACTTCACTGTAGCACACAACTTCACAAGTAAAAGATTGTGTTGTAGTACCTGCTTTTTTCAGTACCTCAATGTTTGTGATTTTGTCCTGCCACCTCATGCCAAGTATTCTTCTTGGGCATCGCATATGAAAGCTATTTGGCCGTCTCTCCTATTGCAAGTAGTTCCAAGAACCAATTTCCAAGTTCCAAGTTCCAATGCCGTAAAGCAGAGTGCTGAAAACACAAGCCTGATAGACAAGGGTTTTTGTTTTAATCGTGAGCTTTCTGTTCACCCAAACTCTCTTTGTCAATCTGCTCATTGTTGTTGACGCCTTACCTAACCTGATGTTGATTGCTTGGTCCAGCCATAGTTTACTATTCACTGTGGAACCCAGATAGGTAAAATGGTTTGCCGTCTCCAACTCTTCACCGTCAATGTAGACTGTAGGTCTGTCATTAACACCTTGCACTATAACCTTTGTCTTTTTGTTGCCTCCTGTTAGTCCAAATTCCCAGCACGTATCAGCAAAGGCAGATAGTAAACATTGCAACTGCTGCTCTGAATGGGTGGTTATTGCGGCATCATCTGCAAACAGCAGCTCTCTGATAAGTTCCTTTCTTATACTGGTTTTGTCCTTCAGCCTGCGAGCACTGTAAAGGCTACCATCAGATCAAGAATGAATGAAAATACCACCCTCCTGATCTGGAAAGGCATGTGTCAAAAGAAGTGAAAAGTATATTCAAAAGAGGGTAGAAGCAAGTACACACCCTTGCTTCACTCCATGTTTGATTACAAACTCCTCCGATGTTACACCATCAAAGTTGATTGTACCTTTCATACCTGTGTAGAACGACTCAATAATGCTCAACAGAGTAGGTGGGCACACAATCTTCTTCAGTGTGTTGAAAAGACCTTTTCGACTAACCAAATCAAATGCCTTGGTAAGATCAATAGAAGCAATATACAATGGTTGATTTTGTTCGCGGCATTTTTCCTGCAACTGTCTTAGTGAAAATATCATATCAGTTGTAGATCGGCTCCCACGAAAGCCACATTGGGATTCTGGGTAAACGCGATCCCTCAGGGTCTGGAGTCTTCGCAAAACAATTCTCGCATGCACGTTTCCAACAATACGCAGCAGGTGTGTTCCCCTGTAGTTATTGCAGTCACTCCGATTACCCTTGTTCTTGTACATAGTTATGTTGCTTGTATCTCTGAAATCTTGCGGAACCTCTCCCTCTTGCCAGCAGAGTGTTATTAGCTGATGGATGTGTGGGGTTAGAAAGTCTTTCCCAATCCTGATGATTTCAATTCCATCTCTGCTTGGGGCTTTCCCTGAAGCCAATTCATCAATAGCATTCACAACTTCTACGACTGCTGGAAATGTGTCCAGATAGTCAAGAGTTGGTAGCGTCTTCGTGGCATTGAGAGCACCATCTGCTAGTTTAGTATCAATTGAGTAAAGCTTCAGATAATGTTCCACCCATCTATCTAGATGCTTCTTCTTGTCATTAATAATCTCCCCATTCAAATTTTTTAGTGGTGCATTTTTTTAAATTAGTAGGACCGATGACCTTCTTTATCCCCTCTTACATGCCTCTAGCATTATCACTACTGCTAGCATTTTAAATGCTTTCACAAAACTGGATCCAGTAGTTGGCACACTGCCTGGCTACCTTTTGCAAATGAACTCTAGATGCTCTTAATTCACCAAGAGTGTTCCTTGTTGTTCTTTTCTTGTTTCTGAGGAGTATTACCTCTTTGCTGTAAAGGTTGGTGTGTCTGACTATTTGCTTCAAAGCAGTCCTTACTTCTATTTTCTCTAATCCCATAGACTGATACAGCTGTTTTGAAAACAGTCTCCCTAATTTTATCCCATTTTAGGCTTGCTGTAGAGTTATCCTGGATATCAGTGAAAACATCTTCAAGCTGTTGTTAAAACTCAAAACACTTTTCATGGTCTTTAGTTTTGGAAATATTTAACCTAAGGATATATTTGTTTTTTTTTGAAGTGAAAATTTTCTTTGGTTTCATCCGAACTCTTGCAACAACTAGGGAATGGTCAGTATCACAGTCATCACTGTGGTAGCTGCGAGTTAGTGATACACAGTTTAAGTGCTGCCTCCTTGTGAGAATAAGGTCCAGCTGGTGCCAATGACCAGATCTTTGATGTTTCCATGACACCTTATTAGTTCCACATAAAAAAGAATCCCTTGCGTCCTCTGTTGACGTTTGAGTGGGTGATTATACAGTAACAAGGGTGATAGCACAGCTTGAGGTAGACAATCGTAGGGATAATATTTTTTCACTTCCTTCAGTTGGGTCGGCTCTGTGGCTAAGTCGAAGCGAACACTTCGCTTCAAAATGCCGGGATGCCGGGTTCGATCCCAGCTGCGGGCAATGCGCCTTGCGTTGGTTTCGACAGTGGTATCAAGAAAGCCGACCGTCCAGAAAGCAATGGCAAACTACTGGATGTAATTTGCCTAGAGAAACCACACAACAGCCAGGGGCTTTTAGGGTTGGTTCTGCAACGTCCTGTAAAGGATACGCAAAAACAACCTTCAGTTGGACTCTCAACTGATCCTATCAGTGAATTCTTTACTGCAAATCCCACTTGACATATTCTGATTTCTTCCTGGCCTCTGCCTTTCCAGAAAAATGTATAATTATTTTCTCTAATAGACCCATCCTCTGGCAGACGGGTTTCCTGTAGGGCAGCAATATCTATGTCAAGTTTGTTGAGTAGCCGTTTTTCTCACATCATTATTGTTTTCCAGGTCGGTGGAAAACCCTTGACACATGGTCCTCACGTTCAAAGAGCCAAGTCGAAGCTTGGGGTTATGTTTTTTTTTTTTTTTTGACTGGTGCATTGGTTTTACAGCCTGCAGTTCGGATTTTGTCCTAGCTCCAAGCACCCATTGAAGCATACAAGCTGTGGCAGATCAACACCTTATCTGCTGGTGGCTGCCCAGTTTGAGGCGGGCGGTAGTTGATCAGTTATTTACGAATATGTCTTCCAACGTCAGAGGCAACCCGTGGCGCCCTCGTCTACGCCAACTGACAAGGACTTATAACCCGTAACTGCTGTCTCTCGATTTGTTTGCGAGACCGATTAAGGTCAGGGATGAAGTTCCTTCTCTCCATAGCACAAAACCTTGGCAGCATTGTAGAGACCATATGTTGCCCATGCATAATGATCCCTCTTTCGACCTGCCTTGTTTATTCCAAAGGAAAGGTAAAACCAGCATGTTTAGAACGAGGCAGGTTGCAGAAGCTGCCGGATCAGAAGAGCAGTGTTCTATCTGTCAGCCTGTCAGAGCTTCCCTCCTGTATCAGCTGCCGGCACGCTGATTGTCACTGTAGCAAACAAACTATCACTGTTGCACATAACTATCGCTATAGCATGCAGAGTGTCACTGTAGCACATAGCTATCACTGTAGCACATAGCTATCACTGTAGCACACAGTAAGAATAAACTCACAGGGAGCAAGTACAGCGGGGATCTACAGTCATCAGTAGAAATTATCCTCTTTCGACACACGTTTCGGCCCACGATTCCTAAACGTATTCGGAGGTGGGCCCACCTGAGTTCATGAAGCTCAGGGCTGCTTCCCCGCCGCACGGGATTACCGGATGGTGTTATTATTTCGGCCAGAGACAAGACGACTTAGTGGTTTCGAAGGAGGTACTGTGAGATAAGAAGCCGCCGCGACAGCGTAATTAGAACAGTCCGCATGCCTGGACGACCGAGCGACAAGCTTACTTTGGTTTACCGGACACATGTTGAACTTTTATTAGCAGTTGGCAGAGGAACACTGGCAGACAATTCGTACACGATGGACTTTTCAAAGGGATAAGAAACTCTTTTCCACTAGACACCCGGACCAGCTCACCGAGGCCCGTCCCCTACGTTGTTGCGCTGCGTCCACAGCCAGCTAGAGGCCCTTTCGGCTGCCTCTCCCAGTTTTTTAAGTGTTCGTTTCCGTTCATTACCGCGCAATCCTAGTTCTTTAACCACATTGTAGAGCGAAGTGGAAACGAGGCCTCTCGCTCCCACTTCGACGGCAAATACCCGTACTGTGTAAGCCTCGTCTCTCCTCAAACCGGCTGCTAAATCACTGTACTTTTCGAGCTTGTACAAGTGATTCTCCTCCATACGCGACTCAAACGGGACCGTCAACTCAATCAGGATGAGTTGCCGTTTTTGCGCAGAATGGAGAACGATGTCCGGTCGCAGGCCGGTTTTACGGATCAACTCGGGATACCGTTCATGTCCTGGCAGATCAACCGCCAGTAACCAGTCCCTCGCAGAGTCTAGCGCAGATGGAGCGAATGCGTTTTGGTTGACCTTACCTTTAGGAACCTGCCCAGCCTTGAGGAAACGAATGGGGACGATACTAGAACTGGCTCTGGCGTTAGCCCTCATTCTAGCCTGGTCGACAACGGCTGCTAACTCTTTTAGCACCTTGTTGTGGCGCCAGGTATAGCGGCCTTGACCTAGAGCTTTCCTGCACGCGGACAGGACGTGCTCAAGAGTTTGCTTTGATTTGCACAACGGGCAAGTCGGATCGTTGGTCGCAGACCATTTAACCATGTTAACACCGGACGGTAATACATCGTACGCCGAACGATCGATAAAGCTCAGTCGCAGCGGGGTCATCCGCCAGATCTCACCCCATGTGAGTACTCTTGGCAATGCGCTCTCCAGGCTGACCCAATGGCCCTGCTGCGACTGTTGGGCTGCTTTTGGAACCCGAACCTCGTTTTCGTTGTCCCTCACCGTTTGTATCACCATGTCTCGGCGTTCTTTGGCTGAGGCCTTTGACCACCAGTTGACTTTCCCGTGCCCTAGGCCTCGACGGTCGGTTTGTGTGTAACCCATCACCTCCTTCAATTTTAGTGCGTTCTGAGCAGATTCAATCGCATCGAGGACTCTCCACTTCTGGCCAGTCTTTAGAGCGGGCTGGACAGCGATGACATTTGGGTCTGAGGACTCGCGCAAAAGCATGGAGAGCCTAACTTTGCCGACTTTAAACTCTTCGGTTATTGACTTGAACGGAAGTACCAGCTTAGCCTGTTTACAATACAGAGCCACGTCGGTCAGACAAGGCGGTGCACCAATCCACTTTCTTAAGGCTGTGTTGATTTTCTTTTCCATGGTTTCCACTGCAGTCATCGTCACCTCGTAGACTAGCAGTGGCCATAGAAGCTTCGGAATCAACATGAATTGGAGACACCATACCTTGAATTTTCCGATCAGCCTGCATCGCTCGATCGCGAGCAGGCCTGTAGCCAGTGACTCATGTATTCGCCGGACTTCCGCTCTGTCAGATAACTTCGAATCGTAGACGCGACCGAGGCTCTTCACCGGTTCCTCCAGAACCGTAGGGATCTTGTTCCTTGCCACCGTAAAACTGGTCGCCGAAACCTTGCCCTTATGGATTGACAGACTCCTCGACTTCTGCGGTTTGAACTGCATACCGCTCCATTGGACCACCGCGTCCAATCTATTCAGGATCCTGCGGGCAGACTCCTCGCTGCCCGTTATAATAGTCGTGTCATCCATAAATGCGCGCAGTGGCGGCAACCAGTGATCCCCTATTTGAAGGCCCAGTCCGTAGCCGGCCGCCCCGTCTAACATGATCTGCATTGCCATGACAAACAGTATGGGTGAGATCGTACAACCCATAGCTATCCCAATCTGCAACTCAGTCCACCTCGTGGTAAACGTCGAGGTAGAGAAGCGCAAAGCGAACTTAGAGAAATATTGCTCGACCATTTGACTGATCTGTGTCGGTACGTGAAACATGCGAAGGGCTCGCCACAGTAGCCTATGGGGAACTGCCCCGTAGGCGTTGGCTAAGTCCAACCATATAACGTGCAAATTGGTTCTCTCATGCTTGGCTCTCTGGATAGCCTCCCAAATCATGGTCGCGTGTTCAAGGCACCCAGGAACGCCTGGAATGCCACCCTTCTGAACACTCGTATCTATGTACTTGTTAGTCATCAGATACTGTGTGAGCCGGCGAGCCATGACTGAGAAGAATATCTTACCCTCAACATTCAACGGCGAGATGGGCCTGAATTGGGAAAGACTCTTCGAGTCCTGCTCTTTGGGAATGTAGACCCCATTTGCCTTTGACCACTCTGGACATATGTGATTGCGGATCCACGCTTGTCTCAACAAGACGTGAAGCATTTTAAGGATTTTCGGGCAACGCTTGTAAAGAACGTACGGAACACCGTTCGGACCTGGGGCAGACTTGCCGCTGGCTTTTTTCACAACGTCCTCAACCTCAGACCAAAGGGGAGGTACCAGTTTAAATGGTACCTTCGGCACCGAAGGCTGTTTGAGTCCGCTAAGGATCTCTGGATTGTCATCGAGAGGCTCACTCCTCTTTTTATCCGAGTACATCTTGCGTAGATGTAGCTCTAGTTCTTCCTGACTGACAACCAGAGTCCCAGACTTCGGTTGCTCGAATAGACCTCGGGCGAACTGATACGGGTCCCTAAAGAATTTCTCTCGCTCCCTTTTGGTTCTGCGTCTGTTGTTACAGAAACGCTCGGCACGACAGAGGGCACTGTGTTTGTTCTTTAAATGCAACCAAACTTCGTACAGCCCCTCCCGTTCGCTGCCTGTAGCGGCTTTGAACCGTTTTCTGAGGGCATTCTTGTCTGCCCGACACTTCAGAATGTCCCTCTGCCTCCTGCTAGTATTCTGCTTGGCACCCGGCTGTGCCTTTACTACTGTCCCGAACTCGCGGGAGCAGTGTTCATATATTACATCACCAAATTTAGTAAGCTTGTCGCCTAGCGACTTCTTGTTTAGAGTTTGTTTAAGTACCTCACATAATGTAGCCTCCACACAGACTATTACTGTAGCACTTAGACTATCACTGTAGCATTCAGGCTGTCACTGCAGCGCATAGACTATCACTTTGTAAAAAAATTATCACTGTAGAACATATATTTTCACTGTAGCACAATATTATCACTGTTGTATGCAGACAACGATTGTAGCACATAGACTATAACTGTAGCACACAGTCTATCAGTTTAGCCAATAATTATCACTGTAGCACATAGGCTATACCTTTTGCCCATTGTCTATCAATGTAATACACAGACTATCACTATAACACATTGACTATCACTGTAGCACCCATACTATCACTGCGGCACACATATTATCCCTACAGTACACTGATTATCACTGTAGAACACAGGCTATCACTGTAGCAGACATATTATCACTGTAGCACATAGACTATCACTACAGCACACCTACTATCGATGTAGCACACAGGCTATCACTGTACAGCACAATCACTGCAGCACACAGACTATCACTGTAGCACACAGACTATCACTGTAGCACACAGACTATCACTGTAGCAAACAGGCTATTACTGTAGCAGACAGACTATCACTGTTGCACATAGACTATCACTTTAGCACACAGACTATGACTGTGACACAGAGGCTATCACTGTACAACACAATCACTGCAGCACACAGACTATAACTGTAGCACACAGACAATCACTGTAGCACACATACTATCACTGTAGCACACAGACTATTACAGTGCTACATAGACTATCTTTGCCTTTTCCCCAGAGACCATGTCAACAAGTGGACAGTGATAATCAAAGGTCTAGGGGCTGGATTCCACCAACCGCTCCATGGAGTGCACCAGCTGTCTGCGGTATACGACTCAGCATGATCAATATATAGAAATATAACATATAGTTACACTTGGCATGTCACTAACACACACACACATACACATATATAGAAATATAACATATAGTTACACTTGGCATGTCACTAACACACACACACACACACACATATATATATATATATATACACATATTTAAACACAGGTATAGGATGTGTGTGTGTGTGTGTGTGTGTGTGTGTGTGTGTATACTGTCCAAAAATGAAAACAAAAACGCATAACTATCGAAAGGAACATACATACTCACAAGTTTGACATTCGGCGCTTTTGTAATGCCATATTGGAAATTACTCAAATTCCATACAAGAATAATTCAGTGTTTCATCTGGGTGACGATAATTTGTAGGCGTACGGCCTTTCCTCCTTGTACGGTGCAGGTCTTCCTCAAGCATGAGTCATGTGACTGGCGTCTCTTGGACATGGATGCGATCAGCTGTCTAATGTAGACCTGTGGGATGGCTGCCCATTGTTTCTGAAGTGCCTGGAACCGATCACAACCATTGGCTGGAGGACGTCTCGGTGACAAACACCGATCACAACCATTGGCTGGAGGACGTCTCAGTGACAAACACCGATCACAACCATTGGCTGGAGGACGTCTCGGTGACAAACACCGATCACAACCATTGGCTGGAGGACTTTTTCGGTGACAAACACCGATCACAACCATTGGCTGGAGGACGTCTCGGTGACAAACACCGATCACAACCATTGGCTGGAGGACGTCTCGGTGACAAACACCGATCACAACCATTGGCTGGAGGACGTATCGGTGACAAACACCGATCACAACCATTGGCTGGAGGACGTCTCGGTGACAAACACCGATCACAACCATTGGCTGGAGGACGTCTCGGTGACAAACACCGATCACAACCATTGGCTGGAGGACGTCTCGGAGACAAACACGTCTTTGCAGCTCATCCCACTGGTGCTCAGTCTGATCTGCAGACAGGGCTGGTCAGAAAACGGTTTTAATCTTATTGGCAGCCAGGAACTGTGCAGAATGGGAGTAGACCATACGCCGTCTATCAACAAAATGAAAGGTTCATCTCCATTGATCGTCACCTGCCAGGGACCGATGTTGGTTGTCCCGAAGAAGTCGATTTTGGCTGTGGCGACACGTAAGGGCAGATCCTAGGAGTCGTCGTGGTGCTTGAAGGCCAAGGTCATGCAGTCTGTTCCCAACAGTTTGATCAGACGACGTCTTTGATGCAATTTCTGCAGTTGAGGAAGCTGTTGTAAACCTGTCTCTGAGGTGACGAAACCTAATAAGGCTATTCTCTTCTGCTGTTGTCACCCTGTGTCAATCTTTACCTGAACCAGTGGCTTGGAACAAATGCCAAAGACGACGGATGGTACTCTGATGAACGTTTAGATGCTTGGCAGCCTGACAGTTCTATTTTTGAAGGGTTCTAATTGCATAGGCGGTGTGTTCACCACAAATTCTGTACAGGTAGGACACGGTCAGCTGTACACAAAGGTTACCATTTCTTTTTTAGTGTGACACCTGTAAATGTGGGATACGGTCACGCATTTTTATGAGTGCGACCCCGGGACTGTACAGGTAAGTCAAGGTAATACTGCTAAAGCTAAGGAACATGGACAACAGACTTAGTAGAGAAGAGCACTGGCCACCTGACCAACATGGCAGCAGTAGTTATGTGGATAGTGATCCCTTAGTTTAAGCATAAACATTAAATCCTCTAGTTCGTGTGTAAACATTAAATCCTCTAGTTCGTGTGTAAACATTAAATCCTCTAGTTCATGTGTAAACATTAAATCCTCTAGTTCGTGTGTAAACATTAAATCCTCTAGTTCGTGTGTAAACATTAAATCCTCTAGTTCGTGTGTAAACATTAAATCCTCTAGTTCGTGTGTAAACATTACATCCTCTAGTTCGTGTGTAAACATTAAATCCTCTAGTTCGTTTGTAAACATTAAATCCTCTAGTTCGTGTGTAAACATTAAATCCTCTAGTTCGTGTGTAAACATTAAATCCTCTAGTTCGTGTGTAAACATTAAATCCTCTAGTTCGTGTGTAAACATGAAATCCGCTAGTTCGTGTGTAAACATTAAATCCTCTAGTTCGTGTGTAAACATTAAATCCTCTAGTTCGTGTGTAAACATTAATTCCTCTAGTTCGTGTGTAAACATTAAATCCTCTAGTTCGTGTGCAAACATTAAATACGGATACCCCCTAGGTCATGTTTGAACATTTGTTCAAATGGCCCCTAGTTCAGGTGTCAAAATTAAATAAAGTGACCTCTAGTCCGTGTAAAAATTAAATACAGTGTCTTAGTCATGTTTAAACTTTAAATAAAGTGACCCTTAGTCATGTGTAAACATTAAGTAAAGTGACCCTTGTCATGTGTAAACATTAAGTGATATGATCTGTGTATGTGTAAACATTAGGTAAACATTACGCAAATCTCCCCAAACAGAGTTAGTCCCGTCCATTTACGCAATAGGTCACTTTTTATTCAGTTTGTTAAGCTGGTCAACTTTGGTGAAAGTTACGGGTGTGTCCCGCTCTATTGCTTGTTTTATGTGTTTTCTTCCATTTAACTTTTCATTCAGAGAAAGAAAATGCCTGTGACCTAGGTTGCAGCACTCTCGTGGGGGGGGGGGGGGATGTTAGGGCCAGTGCTCCAGTTTTTGGGGCGTTAAAAGCACTGGCGTGGTAAAATATACAACACGCAATATCAGTGGTATCGCGGAACACCCTCGTAACCTTGTGCGAAAGTGAGGAGGCTCAGGAACTGCCAATCAAAAGTTACCCATTGTGTATTTAGGCAGAGCCAACTGTGTTTGGGAAGATTTTCGTTACGTTTACTAAACACTAAGTAGAGTGACCCCCTAGTCAGTGCAAACATTAGGTAAAGTGAGCCTTAGTTTATGTCTTCATGAAGTAAACATTAAATGAAGCGACCCTTAGTTTATGTCTAAACATGAAATAGTGACCCATTAATTTATGTGTAAACTTTAAATAAAGTAACCCCTGGCGATCCCGGGTATTTTAATGCAAAAGTTAGGATCTGCCACGGGACAGATACCTGCGACCATTCAGCGACGCAACCACTTAATACAATTGTAACGGAGAACAATGTGCAATCTCTGTGCCGAACATCATCTGATCATGAGTAACTTGTTATCAGCATTACAGCAGTCAGACATTACCACTGCATGGTTAAAACGTCTGTAGTTTAGGCGGGCAAACACGCTTCGTAATGCCGGGATATCGGGGTTTGGGGTCGATTCCAGCTGCAGGCGATTTGATAGCAGACCGTACTGCGTTGGTTTTGACATTGGGGCCGAGAGTGGTTAATCAGAAAGTAATAACAAACTACTGAACGTCTACACAAACTACTAAAGCCATAACATGCTTGGGTTGGTTCTGTAACGTCACCTTAACTTGTAGGTAAAATAAATTTAACCAAGCTCACAAATGACTTTTATAGAGTGAAAAATAAAGAGGGAGGGGTGGGGTGGGAGCGATATCTAGAAAAATAAAGAGGGAGAGGTGGGGTGGGAGCCAGATCTAGAAAAAGAAAGAGGGAGGGTGGGGTGGGAGCGAGATCTAGAAAAAGAAAGAGGGAGGGTGGGGTGGGAGCGAGATCTAGAAAAAGAAAGAGGGTGGGGTGGGGTGGGAGCGAGATCTAGAAAAAGAAAGAGAACGTAAAGAATGCCTAGGCCATTCCTAATATATTCCGACCGTAGACTAATGGCACTTTGGCTGGAACACACATGACGAAATTAATTCAACAGACAGGAGCAATAAATAGAGACTAAAAGATAAAGAAGTTGCGGAGAATCGCTTTCAACACCCTTACAGAAGCAAACAACATAGAAGATGAGTGTCAGACTTTTAAAACATGCATTTTGATCACTGTGAAAGGGAGCTGCAGTATTAGAAAGCTGGACTGTCATAGAAAAAACAACACCGTGGTGAAATGAAGATGTGAACAGTTCTCTAAGTAGCAGAAGACACAATCAGGTGAAGTTTACATCAAATATAGAAAAGTGAGCAAAGGCACAAAATAGAACGTGAACAAGGGAAAATCAGATTTTTGGTCCGACAATGGAGAACACATAGCGATACTATGAACTGAGTCTCCAAGATAGTTTTACAGAAGTGTCAAAACAATCAGACAGAGAAAAGAAGAGGAAAGATTATACATCCAATATTAGTAGCTACACGAATGAGAAACACCTCACCAGCAGTCATGGTATTAAATGGAAAGAATATTTCAGTGAGCTGTTATACTGTGGATCACTGGATGCAGTACCATACCAAATAGAATTAGCAACAGAATATGAACCAATGATACTAGATTTTGAAGTTGAACAAAGTAAAAAAGAACAAGCCAGCAGGAATAGATAGTATTGCGACATCAGTGCTCCTTGCATGTAAGAAAACAAAACAGTTTGGTTGACCAGAATCCTTTACACAGCTGGGGATGCACGGAAGGTTCCATATGACTGGCAGAGAGCAATAATTTCGCCACCTGGGGGAATAAAAGGGACAGACGAGACTGTGAAACATACAGTTGCATCTCCGTCTTAAGCCATGTTGGAAAGTTGTTTGTAAAATGTTGGACTCTACAGATCGACTCGTACTGGAGCCCAGTTAAGTAAAAGACAGTTTTGTTTTAGGAGGGGAAAGAGCTGCACAGATAAAACCTTTTCTTTGAGGCAGAACGAACGAACGAACGAACGAACGAACGAACTTTATTTTCAAAGGGTCACAGATAATCGAGCAGAGTATTGAATATGATCAAAGTCAACACTCTATATTTATAATTCAAGAGACTGCATGTGACAGAGTCAACAGATGCAAACTATGGACAATTCTAGAAGATTCTGGTATTCAAGATCAGCTACTGGGTAACATCACGGCTCTTCATAAAGATATTCAGTGGACAGTAAAAACAGAAGGCAAGACCGACTGGTTTCCTGTCGTATCAGGTGTCAGACAGGGATGCGTCTTCTCATTATTGTCTTCAAAACTTACAGATATAATGATTTCTTCTTCTTCTTGTTTTGTCCTGCTACTTACATCGTCAAGCCTCGCACAGAGTAGTTCGATTTTGTTTCCCATCTTTTGCTAGATGCCTAAAATGTGTTAGTGTTATTTTTCGATTCTGAAGTGTCGCTTTTACTCTCTCCATCCGTTTCTTTCTTGGTCGGCCTCTTGACTTGCAGCCTATTGTTCTCATAAAGTATACTTTAGCTGCTGACTGACTTTTTTCTATACTGACCAGATGACCAAATCATTTGATTCCTCGATGGTCAGTTACATCATTTACCAGACTGAACCTACCAGACTAAACCTACCAGACTAAACCTACCAGACTAAACCTACCATAAGAAACCTACCAGACTAAACCTACCAGACTAAACCTACCATACTAAACCTACCAGACTAAACCTACCAGACTAAACCTACCAGACTAAACCTACCATACTAAACCTACCATTCTAAACCTACCATACTAAACCTACCAGACCAAACCTACCAGACTAAACCTACCATACTAAACTTACCATTGTTCTTAGTTCTTCGTGGGTGACTAAGTGTCATTTTTTTTCTTACTGCATTTCTGATACATCTCATCTCACATGTTGTAATTCTGCATTGATGTTTTCTCCGGCTGTCCATGTCTGATACATCTCATCTCACATGTTGTAATTCTGCGGTGATGTTTTTCTCCGGCTGTCCATGTCTGATACATCTCATCTCACATGTTGTAATTCTGCATTGATGTTTTTCTCCGGCTGTCCATGTCTGATACATCTCATCTCACATGTTGTAATTCTGCATTGATGTTTTTCTCCGGCTGTCCATGTCTGATACATCTCATCTCACATGTTGTAATTCTGCGGTGATGTTTTTCTCCGGCTGTCCATGTCTGATACATTTCATCTCACATGTTGTAATTCTGCGGTGATGTTTTTCTCCGGCTGTCCAGGTCTGATACATCTCATCTCATATGTTGTAATTCTGCGGTGATGTTTTTCTCTGGCTGTCCATGTCTGATACATCTCATCTCACATGTTGTAATTCAGCGTTGATGTTTTTCTCCGGCTGTCCATGTCTGATACATCTCACCTCACATGTTATCATTCTGCGTTGATGTTTTTCTCCGGCTGTCCTGTCTGATACATCTCACCTCACATGTTATCATTCTGCGTTGATGTTTTTCTTCGGCTGTCCTGTCTGATACATCTCACCTCACATGTTATCATTCTGCGTTGATGTTTTTCTCCTGCTGTCCTGTCTGATACATCTCACCTCACATGTTATCATTCTGCGTTGATGTTTTTCTCCGGCTGTCCTGTCTGAAACTGACAGCACAAAGTTGGTACGAATAACGCATTTATCAGCTGCTTTTGTTGTTGTTGATATTTGGATGCCTCAAAAGTGGGACTGTTTGGTCATTTATGTTGTTGGCCTTCTGTGTTCAGTATTTCTATTTACCTGTACCATTCTCAACTCGCAGTGAACATTTTGTCTAGGTATTTACCTTCTTTTGGTTATTTTAATGTCTCTCCTACAGCAACGATGATATGTTGAGCTTATTGTAATGTCTCTCCTACAGCAACGATGATATGTTGAGCTTATTTTAGTCTCTCTCCTACCGCAACGATGATATGTTGAGCTTATTTTAGTCTCTCTCCTACAGCAACGATGATATGTTGAGCTTATTTTAGTCTCTCTCCTACAGCAACGATGATATGTTGAGCTTATTTTAGTCTCTCTCCTATAGCAACGATGATATGTTGAGCTTATTTTAGTCTCTCTCCTACAGCAACGATGATATGTTGAGCTTTTTTTAGTCTCTCCTACAGCAACGATGATATGTAGAGCTTATTTTAGTCTCTCTCCTACAGCAACGATGATATGTTGAGCTTATTTTAGTCTCTCTCCTACAGCAACGATGATATGTTGAGCTTATTGTAATGTCTCTCCTACAGCAACGATGATATGTTGAGCTTATTTTAGTCTCTCTCCTACAGCAGCGATGATATGTTGAGCTTATTTTAGTCACTCTCCTACAGCAGCGATGATATGTTGAGCTTATTTTAGTCTCTCTCCTACAGCAACGATGATATGTTGAACCTGTCTTCCATTTACCGTCATTATTTCTGTGTTTTTTCCGCCAGTATTTATTTATGTATACTACTTTTTGTTATAGATGTCGAGGCTGTTATGATGGTGTTGGTAGTTGTTTTGATCTTTATAATGATAGGGCATGGTTGTCGACAAATATCGGCTCAATTCAATCACCATACTGGGGTTTTGCTTCTTTAGCGATCATATCTATGTAGATGATGAACAAGAGTGAATTATACGGGAGGCAAATAAGGTCATGAAGAAATCAGCCAACTGAATTTTGCAGAAAGAGCAGTGTGTAATACATCCAAAAAAAAAAAAAGAAACAGAATTTACAAAATCCTATTGACTGCTTATAAAAAACTTGCACAAAGTATCACATGAAAATAAGACATGTCAAATAGTGAGCTCAGAAGAAGAGGCAGGAAATTTAACAACATGCAAGTTCATGCTAAAGATACTTCAATCAAATGAGTACTATAATTCAATTATCTATTTTTCTATGTTAAATATATATATATATATATATATATATATATATATATATATATATATATATCATCAGTTCTCGTTATGCCTAGTGGCACATGAGGCTTCAGAGAGGACTTTCCATGCTTTCCTGTCCTGTGCAATCTTCTGTGCAGTTTTCCATGTCAGAGATGCCGCACTCAGGTCACTTTCCATCGTTCGTCTCCATGTTGTTTTTGGGCGCCCCTGTTTTCTCTTTACCTTTGGTGTCCATGTGAGAGCTGTTTTGGCAGGTATATCAGAAGTCATTCTCATAAAGTGGCCAAGCCATTTCCATCTTCTCTTGGTAATCATACTGTCTAAAGTTTCTTGGTTTGTGGCTTGAAGTAGTTTAGTGTTTGAGATTGTATCTGGCCAGAAAATTTTGATAAATTCTTCGTAGACATGTGTGGTGGAAGGTGGACAGCTTGTGTGCATCCTTTTTCGTCATTCTCCAGCATTCAGCTCCATAAAGAAGAAATGGCAAAATGATGCTCCTGTAGAGTCGGAGTTTCGTTCCTCTGCAGTATTTGTTGGATTTCCAGATTTGCCTTATCCTTCCAAAAGCAGCTCTAGCTTTGTTCAGGCGTGACTGTATATCTTCCTCTGACCCTCCCAGTAGGGACACCACACTGCACGTGTGTACACAGTACACTATGAATGTATGTTTGTAGACAGTAAATGACATATGTGTGTACAGAGTACACAATGCATGTATGTGTGTAAACTGTAAATTACATTATGTGTGTAAATAGTACACTATGCATGTATGTTTGTAGACAGTAAATGACATATGTGTGTACAGAGTACACTATGCATGTATGTATGTAAACAGTTAATGACGTATATATATATATATAATTATTGTACGTATTAGAACAGGACACAATCGACTACGCAGCCACATGCACACAAAATTTAAGACTGGCGAATAAGCCATATGTACATGTGGATTAGCACCTGAGACAACAGATCATGTCTTCCAAGATGTCCCAGATATATCATGTCCAAAAAAACATAAGTCAGAAAGTCTTGTGTGTACACCAGTCCGACAGTCATGTGTGTACATCAGTAAGAAAGTCATGTGTGTACACAAGTCATACAGTCATGTGTGTACACCAGTCATACAGTCATGTGTGTACACCAGTCATACAGTCATGTGTGTACACCAGTCATACAGTCATGTATGTACACCAGTCCGACATTCATGTGTGTACACCAGTCATACAGTCATGTGTGTACACCAGTCCGACAGTCATGTGTGTACACCAGTCATACTGTCATGTGTGTACACCAGTCATACAGTCATGTGTGTACACCAGTTTGACAGTCATGTGTGTAAACTAGTAATACAGTCATGTGTGTACACCAGTCATACAGTCATGTGTGTACACCAGTAATACAGTCATGTGTGTACACCAGTCATACAGTCATGTATGTACACCAGTCCGACAGTCATGTGTGTGCACCAGTCATACAGTCATGTATGTACACCAGTCCGGCAGTCATGTGTGTACACCAATCCGACAGTCATGTGTGTACATCAGTAAGAAAGTCATGTGTGTACACCAGTCATACAGTCGTGTGTGTACACCAGTCATACAGTCATGTGTGTACACCAGTCATACAGTCATGTGTGTACACCAGTCATACAGTCATGTGTGTACACCAGTCATACAGTCATGTGTGTACACCAGTCCGACAGTCATGTGTGTAAATCAGTAAGACAGTCACGTGTGTATATCAGTCATACAGTCATGTGTGTACATCAGTCATACAGTCATGTGTGTACCTCAGCCATACGGTCATGTGTGTACCTCAGTTAGACAGTCATGTGTGTACATAAGTCAGACATTCATGTGTGTACACCAGTCAGACAGTCATGTGTGTACATCAGTCATACAGTCATGTGTGTACATCAGTCATACAGTCATGTGTGTACACCAGTCAGACAGTCATGTGTGTACATCAGTCAGACACTCATATGTGTACATCAGTCAGACAGTCATTTGTGTACATCAGTCATACAGTCATGTGTGTAGACCAGTCAGACATTCATGTGTGTACATCAGTCAGACAGTCATGTGTGTACACCAGTCAGACAGTCATGTGTGTACACCAGTCAGACAGTCATGTGTGTAAAACAGTCAGACAGTCATGTGTGTATATCAGTCAGACAGTCATGAGTGTACACCAGTCAGACAGTCATGTGTGCGCATCAGTCAGACAGCCATGTTTGTACATCAGTCCGAAAGTCATATTGTACATCAGTCAGACAGTGATGTATGTATATCAGTCAGACAGTGATGTATGTATATCAGTCAGACACTGATGTATGTATATCAGTCACTCATGTGTATATATCAGCCAGACAGTGATGTATGTATATCAGTCAGACACTGATGTATGTATATCAGTCACTCATGTGTATATATCAGTCAGACAGTGATGTAAGTATATCAGTCAGACAGTGATGTATGTATATCAGTCAGACAGTGATGTATGTATATCAGTCAGACAGTGATGTATGTATATCAGTCAGACAGTGATGTATGTATATCAGTCAGACAGTGATGTATGTATATCAGTCAGACAGTGATGTATGTATATCAGTCAGACACATATGTATGTATATCAGTCACTCATGTGTATATATCAGTCAGACACTGATGTATGTATATCAGTCACTCATGTGTATATATCAGTCAGACAGTGATGTAAGTATATCAGTCAGTCAGTGATGTGTGTACACCAGTCAGTCAGTGATGTGTGCACACCAGTCAGTCAGTGATGTGTGTACATCAGTCAGTCAGTGATGTGTGTACACTACAGTCAGTGATGTGTGTACACCAGTCAGTCAGTGATGTGTGTACACCAGTCAGTCAGTGATGTGTGTACATCAGTCAGTCAGTGATGTGTGTACACCAGTCAGTCAGTGATGTGTGTACAACAGTCAGTCAGTGATGTGTGTACACCAGTCAGTCAGTGATGTGTGTATATCAGTCAGTCAGTGATGTGTGTACATCAGTCAGACAGTCATGTGTGCACACCAGTCAGTCAGTGATGTGTGTACACCAGTCAGTCAGTGATGTGTGTACACCAGTCAGTCAGTGATGTGTGCACACCAGTCAGTCAGTGATGTGTGTACACCAGTCAGTCAGTGATGTGTGTACACCAGTCAGTCAGTGATGTGTGTACACCAGTCAGTCAGTGATGTGTGTACACCAGTCAGTCAGTGATGTGTGTACACCAGTCAGTCAGTGATGTGTGTATATCAGTCAGTCAGTGATGTGTGTACACCAAACAGTCAGTGATGTGTGCACACCAGTCAGTCAGTGATGTGTGTACATCAGTCAGTCAGTGATGTGTGTACACCAGTCAGTCAGTGATGTGTGTACATCTACCACAGATGGAGCAGCAACAATTATACAGTCACAACCAGGCGCTGTTGGCCACGGCCCGACGCCTGGGCTTTTCTGTGGTGGACACTTTCAGCATGACCATGTCCAGGTTTAGAGACTTCCTGCCGGGCCGGTGTGCCTGTCACTTCCATCAGGTCAGTGTTGTCCAGTGTACCTGTCACTTCCATCAGGTCAGTGTTGTCAAATGTATGTGTCACTTCCATCAGGTCAGTGTTGTCCAGTGTATCTGTCACTTCCATCAGGTCAGTGTTGTCCAGTGTATGTGTCACTTCCATCAGGTCAGTTTTGTCCAGTGTACCTGTCACTTCTATCAGGTCAGTGTTGTCCAGTGTACCTGTCACTTCCATCAGGTCAGTGTTGTCCAGTGTATCTGTCACTTCCATCAGGTCAGTGTTGTCCAGTGTACCTGTCACTTCCATCAGGTCAGTGTTGTCCAGTGTATCTGTCACTTCCATCAGGTCAGTTTTGTCTAGTGTACATGTCACTTCCATCAGGTCAGTGTTGTCCAGTGTACATGTCACTTTCATCAGGTCAGTGTTGTCCAGTGTACATGTCACTTCCATCAGGTCAGTGTTGTCCAGTGTATCTATCACTCCTATCAGGTCAGTGATGTCCAGTGTATCTGTCACTTCCATCAGGTCAGTGTTGTTTAGTGTATGCGTCACTTCTATCAGGTCAGTGTTGTCCAGTGTATCTATCACTTCTATCAGCTTAGTGTTGTCCAGTTTAGATGTCACTTCTATTAGGTCAGTGTTGTCCAGTGTATCTATCACTTCTATCAGGTCAGTGATGTCCAGTGTATGTGTCACTTCTATCAGGTCAGTGTTGTCTAGTGTATGTGTCACGTCTATCAGGTCAGTGTTGTCCAGTGTACCTGTCACTTCCATCAGGTCAGTGTTGTCCAGTGTATGTGTCACTTCTATCAGGTCAGTGTTGTCCATTGTAAGTGTCACTTCTATCAGGTCAGTGTTGTCTAGTGTATCTGTCACTTCCATCAGGTCAGTTTTGTCCAGTGTATCTGTCACTTCCATCAGGTCAGTGTTGTCCAGTGTACATGTCACTTCCATCAGGTCAGTGTTGTCCAGTGTATGTGTCACTTCTATCAGGTCAGTGTTGTCCAGTGTATCTATAGCTTCTATCAGGTCAGTGTTGTCCAGTGTATCTATCACTTCTATCAGGTTAGTGTTGTCCAGTTTAGATGTCACTTCTATCAGGTCAGTGTTGTCCAGTGTATCTATCACTTCTATCAGGTCAGTGATGTCCAGTGTATCTATCACTCCTATCAGGTCAGTGATGTCCAGTGTATGTGTCACTTCTATCAGGTCAGTGTTGTTTAGTGTATGCGTCACTTCTATCAGGTCAGTGTTGTCCAGTGTATCTATCACTTCTATCAGGTTAGTGTTGTCCAGTTTAGATGTCACTTCTATCAGGTCAGTGTTGTCCAGTGTATCTATCACTTCTATCAGGTCAGTGATGTCCAGTGTATGTGTCACTTCTATCAGGTCAGTGTTGTCTAGTGTATGTGTCACGTCTATCAGGTCAGTGTTGTCCAGTGTACCTGTCACTTCCATCAGGTCAGTGTTGTCCAGTGTATGTGTCACTTCTATCAGGTCAGTGTTGTCCATTGTAAGTGTCACTTCCATCAGGTCAGTGTTGTCTAGTGTATCTGTCACTTCCATCAGGTCAGTTTTGTCCAGTGTATCTGTCACTTCCATCAGGTCAGTGTTGTCCAGTGTACATGTCACTTCCATCAGGTCAGTGTTGTCCAGTGTATGTGTCACTTCTATCAGGTCAGTGATGTCCAGTGTATGTGTCACTTCTATCAGGTCAGTGTTGTCTAGTGTATGTGTCACTTCTATCAGGTCAGTGTTGTACAGTGTACCTGTCACTTCCATCAGGTCAGTGTTGTCCAGTGTATGTGTCACTTCCATCAGGTCAGATTTGTCCAGTGTATCTGTCACTTCCATCAGGTCAGTGTTGTCGAGTGTACATGTCACTTCCATCAGGTCAGTGTTGTCCAGTGTACATGTCACTTCCATCAGGTCAGTGTTGTCCAGTGTATCTGTCACTTCCATCAGGTCAGTGTTGTCCAGTGTATCTGTCACTTTCATCAGGTCAGTTTTGTCCAGTGTATCTATCACTTCCATCAGGTCAGTTTTGTCCATTGTATCTGTCACTTCCATCAGGTCAGTGTTGTCCAGTGTACATGTCACTTCCATCAGGTCAGTGTTGTCCAGTGTACATGTCACTTTTATCAGGTTAGTGTTGTCCAGTGTACCTGTCACTTCCATCAGGTCAGTGTTGTCCAGTGTACCTGTCACTTCCATCAGGTCAGTGTTGTCCAGTGTACCTGTCACTTCCATCAGGTCAGTGTTGTCCAGTTTATCTGTCACTTTCATCAGGTCAGTGTTGTCCAGTGTACCTGTCACTTCCATCAGGTCAGTTTTGTTCAGTGTACCTGTCACTTCCATCAGGTCAGTGTTGTCCAGTGTATCTATCACTTCTATCAGGTCAGTGTTGTCCAGTGTGCCTGTCACTTCCATCAGGTCAGTGTTGTCCAGTGTACCTTTCACTTCTATCAGGTCAGTTTTGTCCAGTGTATCTGTCACTTTCATCAGGTCAGTGTTGTCCAGTGTATGTGTCACTTCCATCAGGTCAGTGTTGTCCAGTGTACCTGTCACTTCCATCAGGTCAGTGTTGTCCAGTGTATCTATCACTTCTATCAGGTCAGTTTTGTCCAGTGTATCTGTCACTTTCATCAGGTCAGTGTTGTCCAGTGTATCTGTCACTTCCATCAGGTCAGTGTTGTCTAGTGTATCTGTCACTTCCAACAGGTCAGTGTTGTCCAGTGTATCTGTCACTTTCATCAAGTCAGTGTTGTCCAGTCTATCTGTCACTTCCATCAGGTCAGTGTTGTCCAGTGTATCTGTCACTTTCATCAGGTCAGTTTTGTCCAGTGTACCTGTCACTTCCATCAGGTCAGTGTTTTCCAGTGTATCTGTCACTTCTATCGGGTCAGTTTTGTCCAGTGTATCTGTCACTTCCATCAGGTCAGTGTTGTCCAGTATACCTGTCACTTCCATCAGGTCAGTGTTGTCCAGTGTATCTGTCACTTCCATCAGGTCAGTGTTGTCCAGTGTACATGTCACTTCTATCAGGTCAGTGTTGTCCAGTGTATCTGTCACTTTCATCAGGTCAGTGTTGTCCAGTGTACCTGTCACTTTCATCAGGTCAGTGATGTCCAGTGTACCTGTCACTTCCATCAGGTCAGTATTGTCCAGTGTATCTGTCACTTCCATCAGGTCAGTGTTGTCCAGTGTATATATCACTTCTGTTAGGTCAGTGTTGTCCAGTGTATGTGTCACTTCTATCAGGTCAGTGTTGTCCAGTGTATCTATCACTTCTATCAGGTCAGTGTTGTCCATTGTATCTATCACTTCTATCAGGTTAGTGTTGTCCAGTTTATGTGTCACTTCTATCAGGTCAGTGTTGTCCAGTGTATCTATCACTTCTATCAGGTCAGTGTTGTCCAGTGTATGTGTCACTTCTATCAGGTCAGTGTTGTCCAGTTTATGTGTCACTTCTATCAGGTCAGTGTTGTCCAGTGTATCTATCACTTCCATCAGGTCAGTGTTGTCCAGTGTATGTGTCACTTCAATCAGGTCAGTGTTGTCCAGTGTGTCTGTGACTTCCATCGGGTCAGTTTTGTCCAGTTGGTCTGTTTGTTCCACGGGGTAATTGTTTTCCAGTGTGTGTTTTTTATCCATGAGGTCACTGTTGTCCAGGGTATGTGTCACTTCCATCAGGTCAGTGTTGTCCTCCATTTTGTTTGTATGTTCCACGAGGTCAGTATTTCCAGTGTGTTTGTTTGATTCATGAGGTCAGTGTTGTCCAGTGCGTCTGTGACGTGTATCACATCAGTTTTGTCCTCTGTTTGTGAGTTCTGTCAGGTTAGTGTTGTCCAGGGTATGTGTAACTTCCATCAGGTCAGTGTTGTCCTCCAGTAAGTCTGTTTGATCCATGAGGTCAGTGTTGTCCGGTGTGTCCATTTATTCCATAAGGGCATTGTTGTCCACTATGTCTGTCTTCCATGAGGCTAGTGTTGTCCAATATGTCTGTTAGTTCTTTGAGGTAATTGATGTCTAGTATGTTTGTTAGTTCCTTGAGGTAATTGATGTCCAGTATGTCTGTTAGTTCTGTGACAGCCCAAGGGGCCACAGGATTAGCGATTAGTCTTAGATGATAATGTAAAGAAACTTGACCAGCCATCAGTTAATAAAAGAACTTGCTTAGCCTTTTAGTGGTCTATTTGGCTGTCGCTCTGTGGTGGCTATGGTCAGACACCCTGTCTGCTGTTGTTTGACTGCACTTAGTTTCAAAGCACAGTATTGTCAGATCGGACCAGCCGAGCGACGCTAACCTCGCTCGTGTTCGCGATAATGGTACTTGTCATTTGTTTAGGTGGTATTAGATGTGATTTCATTTGTGCAACCTCGCTAGGAGATAGTTTGATGGCACGTCACTATAACTGATTTGTTGGTCTGGTGGCATATCGAATCTTAACGTACATGTTTAATATGTTTTGGGTTTTTGCCATTGTTGAGGTAATCTCGCTGAGCGTATTGTGTCATAATCATATTTCCTTGTTAGCTGGAGATGATTAGCAATTTAGATTCTGGTTGAGCACGTTGGTTGCTGTTAATTTGTGTGTGTGTGTGTGGACTACGCTGATTTTATATTAAGTGAAATTAACAGATGTTGAATAGGGTAATCATAGTTTCAGTTGTGTTTGGTTCAGATTAGGACTTGTGGTTAGTGTGCCTAGTTTATTCCTTGTTACTGCTGATCTAGACTGTACATAGAAGATTTCTTGTCTGGGCTAGAATATTTCTGTTTCTACTCCCCGCCTAACAAACTATTTTCCGTTATTTTTATCTTGGTACTTTAGGGCTTTTCCTTTCTAGTATAGTTCCATGGGTAATTGATGTCTGTTAGTTCCATGAGGTGATTGATGTCCAGTATGTCTATTAGTTCCATGAGGTAAATGATGTCTTGTATGTATGTTAGTTCCATCAGGTAAGTTTTGTACAAAATGTATGTCCTATTAGGTGTGTTTTCCAGTGTGTCTGTCACTTTTATAAGGTCAATTTTGTCCAGTGTGACCGTAACTTCTACCAGGACAGTGTTGTCCATTGTGTTTGTTAGCTTTCCAGGTCAGTGTTGTCAATTATGTCTGTTAGCTTCCCAGGTCAGTGTTGTCCATCCCCCGTGTGGGTTCCGGGGCCCTATTGTGGGGAAAACAAGAATAGACCCACTGCCTCCCCAAAAGCATGTCGTAAGAGTCGACTAACTGGGGAGCTTCCTTTGAAGTCGAAGTGCATCTGCCTGAGAGGCAAGGAACCAGCAGTCTGCATTCAATGGAATCAGATCTGTAAAGCTGATGCACATGCAACACCCAGGTTCTGGAGCAGGACTGCAGTCCAGAAGTGGACGAACAACCAGAACTTTACGCCAGAATGTACAGCTGGTGAACGCAAAGAAGAAGAAGAAGTGTTGTCCATTATGTCTGTTAGCTTCCCAGGTCAGTGTTGTCCATTATGTCTGTTAGTTTTCTAGGTCAGTGTTGTCCATTATGTCTGTTAGTTTTCCAGGTCAGTGTTGTCCATTATGTCTGTTAGTTTTCTAGGTCAGTGTTGTCCATCATGTCTGTTAGCTTCCCAGGTCAGTGTTGTCCATTATGTTTTTTAGTTCCTTCTGGACAATATCTAATGTGATCGGTTTTTTCCATGTTTATAAATGACTCCTGTCTACTTGCCCCCCTCCCCTTCCCCCTTCCATTGTCACAGGTTTCTCCAGTGCAAACACCAGCAGTAGAACAGCTGTGGACAGCTGGGGCTGAGGAGAAACCAAGGGCCAGGTTTCACATCCAAGGGGATATCAACGCTGTCTACTCAGAGATGGTCGTCAACCGGATGTGTATGCGCACAGCTGGATAACTTTACATCTGAGCTCTTGTGTTTGTAGGCATCTGTTAGCTTGGGTCTGTTGGTAGCATATGGATGAATGCATGTGTGGATACATGCCTAGTGTACTATGTATATACATAATGTCAATTGCTGTCTACAAACATAAATGCATTGTACACACATATGTCATTTACTCTCAACAAACATACATGCATAGTGTATTATTTACACATGCTATCATTTTCTGTCTCCAAACATACATGCATAGTGTACTATGTACACACATAATGTCATTTACTCTCAACAAACATACATGCATAGTGTACTGGTACACACATATGCCATTTACTCTCAACAAACATACATGCATAGTGTACTATGTACACACATATGTCATTTACTCTCAACAAACATACATGCATAGTGTACTGGTACACACATATGTCATTTACTCTCAACAAACATACATGCATAGTGTATTATTTACACATGCTATCATTTTCTGTCTCCAAACATACATGCATAGTGTACTATGTAAACACATAATGTCATTTACTGTCTACAAACATACATGCATAGTGTACTATGTACACACATAATGTCATTTACTGTCTACAAACATACATGCATAGTGTACTATGTACACACATAATGTCATTTACTGTCTACAAACATACATGCATAGTGTACTATTTACACACATAATGTCATTTACTGTCTGCAAACATACATGCATAGTATACTATGTACACAAATATGTCATTTACTGTCTACAAACATACATGCATAGCATACTATGTACACAAATATGTCATTTACTGTCTACAAACATACATGCATAGTACTATGTACACAAATATGTCATTTACTGTCTACAAACAGACATGCATAGTGTACTATTTACACATACTATTATTTACTGTCTACAAACATACATGCATAGAGTACAATTTACACACATAATGTCATACATGTATTCATGCATAGTGTACTATGTAACACATAATGCCATTTACTGTCTACAAACATACATGCATAGTGTACTCTGTACACACATAATATTTACTGTCTACAAACATACATGCATAGTGTACTATGTACACACACAATGTTATTTACTGTCTAAAAACACACATGCATGTTGTACTATTTACACACATAATGTAATTTACTGTCTACAAAATACATGCATTGTGTATTATTTACACATGCGATCATTTTCTGTATCCAAACATACATGCATAGTGTACTATATTACACACATAATGTCATTTACTGTCTACAAACATACATGCATAGGGTACTATTTACACTTACTATCATTTACTTTCTACAAACATCCATGCAAAGTGTACTATTTACACACATAATGTCATACATGCATTCATGCATAGTGTACTGTGTACACAAAAATGTCATTTACTGTCTACAAACATATATGCCTAGTGTAGTATGTACAGAAATAATGTCATTTACTGTCTACAAACATACATACATAGTGTACTATGTACACTCATAATGTCATTTACTGTCTACACACATGCATGCATAGTGTACTATGTACACACATATGTCATTTACTGTCTACAAACATACATGCATGTTGTACTATTTACACACATAATGTCATTTACTGTTTACACACATACATGCATTGTGTACTGTGTACACACATATGTCATTTACTGTCTACAAACATACATTCATAGTGTACTATGTACACACATAATGTCATTTACTGTCTGCAAACATACATGCATAGTGTACTCTGTACACACATATGTCATTTACTGTCTACAAACATACATGCATAGTGTACTGTGTACACACGTGCAGTGTGGTGTCCCTACTGGGAGGGTCAGAGGAAGATATACAGTCACGCCTGAACAAAGCTAGAGCTGCTTTTGGAAGGATGAGGCAAATCTGGAAATCTAACAAATACTGCAGAGGAACGAAACTCTGACTCTACAAGAGCGTCATTTTGCCAGTTCTTCTTTTTGGAGCAGAATGCTGGAGAATGACCAAAAAGGATGCACACAAGCTGTCCACCTTCCACCACACATGTCTACGTAGAATTATCAAAATTTTCTGGCCAGATACAATCTCAAACACTAAACTACTTCAAGCCACAAACCAAGAAACTTTAGACAGAATGATTACCAAGAGAAGATGGAAATGGCTTGGCCACATTATGAGAATGACTTCTGAAATACCTACCAAAAGAGCTCTCACATGGACACCAGAGGGAAAGAGAAAACAGGGACGCCTAAAAACAACATGGAGACGAACGATGGAAAGTAACCTGAGTGCGGCATCTTTGACATGGAAAACTGCACTGAAGATTGCACAGGACAGGAAAGCATGGAAAGTCCTCTCTGAAGCCTCATTTGCCACTAGGCATATCGAGAACTGATGATGATGTACACTCACAATGTCATTTACTGTCTACAAACATACATGCATAGAGTACAATGTACACAAAAAATGTCATTTTTTGTCAACAAACATACATGCACAGTGTACTACGTACACACTTAATGCCATCATTTGTATATTCATAGTGTCCTATATTGTGTACACACATAATTTTGCCTGCTGTGTACACACATAATGTCATATACTGTGTACATAATAGGCAGCATTGATTTAGCTTCAACATGATTAGTATGTCACTGTTTCTGTACACATGTTAACATAAGTGATGTGTGTGAGTTTATGTATGCAGGTAAACAGGATTGTTATGTGATTTTTGTGTACATATACAAACATGATTGTGTACATATGTATACATAATTGTCATGTTTTAGTCTGTGTAGACATGTAAATACGATTAGTACATATGTGTTTGTGTACATAAATAAGTATTATTTTTGTTTTTGAATTTATTTGTTTATTTGGGTGTAAATATGATTGTAATATATGTGTGTCTGCGAGTGAACATGATTGTTGTATGTTGATCTGGGTTGGTGTATGTGTGCATTTTTATAAACATGATTGTTGTATTATGATCTGGGTGGGTGTATGTGTGCATTTCTATAAAACCTTAAAACTGAAACACAAAATTGACTACATTCACAGATTGTCTTTTTCACCAAGGTAACCGCAAAGTAACAATCATTTCCTTCTGTCAGCAAAGTTCTGGATTAAACTGGCTGATCGCTGACGCTTCCGCGTATCACAGTAATCTAAGGTTGGCTGAAGTGTAAATAATTCGAAATGCGTTGTCCTTGTTTACCATGTGTCCAGAATTGAGAAGATGACACGCTATTGATGATGATGGATTTTTACAACCAGTCAGCTGATTCGTTGTTGTTGAGATGTTGGTGTTTTGCAATGTTTCTACCACCCATAGTGGAATACGTTTCTCCAGTTGTCAATCCGTTCTGCTCACATATGCAGCATTACTTGTGCATTTAAATTGGTAAAACAATCAGATTTGCCTTACGTCGACACTGGTTCTTTCACTAGTGACATAGGAATTGAGGTGGTTTTAAATCTGACAGCATGCATGGCTGCGTAAACAAGTTCAACTGACTGCTGTTTTGAGCCGGTCATATAAATGTTGCATAACATCATCCAAGTTTAGCACTTCTGGTTATGGCAAATAGGAGATCTAAAACATGAGTTTAACATGTGTGGATGAGACTGTCAGAACTGAGACCTAAAACATGAGTTTAACATGTGTGGATGAGACTGTCAGAACTGAGACCTAAAACATGAGTTTAACATGTGTGGATGAGACTGTCAGAACTGAGACCTAAAACATGAGTTTAACATGTGTGGATGAGACTGTCAGAACTGAGACCTAAAACATGAGTTTAACATGTGTTGATGAGACTGTCAGAACTGAGACCTAAAACGTGAGTTTAACATGTGTGGATGAGACTATCAGAACTGAGACCTAAAACATGAGTTTAACATGTGTGGATGAGACTATCAGAACTGAGACCTAAAACGTAAGTTTAACATGTGTGGATGAGACTATCAGAACTGAGACCTAAACCATGAGTTTAACATGTGTGGATGAGACTGTAAGAGCTGAGACCTAAAACATGAGTTTAACATGTGTTGATGAGACTGTCAGAACTGAGACCTAAAACATGAGTTTAACATGTGTGGATGAGACTGTCAGAACTGAGACCTAAAACATGAGTTTAACATGTGTGGATGAGACTGTCAGAACTGAGACCTAAAACATGAGTTTAACATGTGTTGATGAGACTGTCAGAACTGAGACCTAAAACGTGAGTTTAACATGTGTGGATGAGACTGTCAGAACTGAGACCTAAAACGTGAGTTTAACATGTGTGGATGAGACTATCAGAACTGAGACCTAAACCATGAGTTTAACATGTGTGGATGAGACTGTAAGAGCTGAGACCTAAAAAATGAATTCAAAATGTCTGATTGCAGCACAGCTGAGATTTAGAAAATGAAATTAAAATGTCCTGGACGTTTTATAGCTAAAATCTGAAAGATGGGTTTTACTTGTCTAAATGTGTTTTAGCTGAGATCTAAAGCATGAGTTTAACATATCTGGATGTGTCATAGGTGAGATCTAAAGCATGAGTTTAACACGTCTGGATGTGTCATAGGTGAGATCTAAAGCATGAGTTTAACATATCTGGATGTGTCATAGGTGAGATCTAAAGCATGAGTTTAACATATCTGGATGTGTCATAGCTGAGATCTAAAGCATGAGTTTAACATATCTGGATGTGTCATAGGTGAGATCTAAAGCATGAGTTTAACATATCTGGATGTGTCATAGGTGAGATCTAAAGCATGAGTTTAACACGTCTGGATGTGTCATAAGTGAGATCTAAAGCATGAGTTTAACACGTCTGGATGTGTCATAGGTGAGATCTAGAGCATGAGTTTAACACGTCTGGATGTGTCATAGGTGAGATCTAAAGCATGAGTTTAACATTTCTGGATGTGTCATAGGTGAGATCTAAAGCATGAGTTTAACATTTCTGGATGTGTCATAGATGAGATCGAAAGCATGAGTTTAACATGTCTGGATGTGTCATAGGTGAGATCTAAAGCATGAGTTTAACATCTCTGGATGTGTCATAGGTGAGATCTAAAGCATGAGTCTGGATGTGTCATAACAGATCTTTCATGAGTTTAACATGTCTGGATGTGTCATAGGTGAGATCTAAAGCATGAGTTTAACATTTCTGGATCTAAAGCATGAGTTTAACATAGGTGAGATCTAAAGCATGAGTTTAACATTTCTGGATGTGTCATAGGTGAGATCTAAAGCATGAGTTTAACATTTCTGGATGTGTCATAGATGAGATCTAAAGCATGCAAAGCATGAGTTTAACTGGATAGGTGTCATTTAACATGTAACATGTGAGTTTAACATGGATGTGTCATAGGTGAGATCTAAAGCATGAGTTTAACATCTCTGGATGTGTCATAGGTGAGATCTAAAGCATGAGTTTAACATGTCTGGATGTGTCATAGGTGAGATAAAAAGCATGAGTTTAACATGTCTGGATGTGTCATAGGTGAGATCTAAAGCATGAGTTTAACATGTCTGGATGTGTCATAGGTGAGATAAAAAGCATGGAGTTTAACATGTCTGTCTGGATGTGTCATAGGTGAGATCTAAAAAGCATGATCAGATGAGTTTAACATGTCTGAGTTTATGTGTGTCATAGGTGAGATCTAAAGCATGAACGTTTAACATGTCTGAATGTGTCATAGCTGAGATCTAAAGCATGAGTTTAACATCTCTGGATGTGTCATAGGTGAGATCTAAAGCATGAGTTTAACATGTCTGAATGTGTCATGGGTGAGATCTAAAGCATGGACGTTTAACATGTCTGGATGTGTCATAGCTGAGATCTAAAGCATGAGTTTAACATGTCTGAATGTGTCATAGGTGAGATCTAAAGCATGAGTTTAACACATCTGGATGTGTCATAGCTGAGATCTAATGCATGAGTTTAACATGTCTGGATGTGTCATAGGTGAGATCTAAAGCATGAGTTTAACATGTCTGGATGTGTCATAGGTGAGATCTAAAGCATGAGTTTAACATGTCTGGATGTGTCATAGGTGAGATCTAAAGCAGGAGTTTAACATCTCTGGATGTGTCATAGCTGAGATCTAATGCATGAGTTTCATACATGAGTCATGGATGTGTCATAGGCATGAGATCTAAAGCATGAGTTTAACATGTCTGGATGTGTCATAGGTGAGATCTAAAGCATGAGTTTAACATGTCTGGATGTGTCATAGGTGAGATCTAAAGCATGAGTTTAACATGTCTGGATGTGTCATAGGTGAGATCTAAAGCATGAGTTTAACATGTCTGAATGTGTCATAGTTGAGATCTAAAGCATGAGTTTAACATGTCTGGATGAGATGAGATCTAAAGCATGAGTTTAACATGTCTGGATGTGTCATAGGTGAGATCTAAAGCATGAGTTTAACATGTCTGGATGTGTCATAGGTGAGATCTAAAGCATGAGTTTAACATGTCTGGATGTGTCATAGGTGAGATCTAAAGCATGAGTTTAACATGTCTGGATGTGTCATAGTGTAGAGATAGCATGTCTGGATGTGTCATAAAGATCTAAAGCATGAGTTTAACATGTCTGGATGTGTCATAGGTGAGATCTAAAGCATGAGTTTAACATGTCTGGATGTGTCATAGTGAGATCTAAAGCATGAGTTTAACATGTCTGGTCATAGATGTGTCATGATATGTGTCATGAGATCTAAAGCATGAGTTTAACATGTCTGGATGTGTCATAGGTGAGCATGAGTTTAACATGTCTGGATGTGTCATAGGTGAGATCTAAAGCATGAGTTTAACATGTCTGGATGTGTCATAGGTGAGATCTATCTAAAGCATGAGTTTAAAGCATGAGTTTAACATGTGTGTCATAGGTGAGATCTAGAGCATGAGTTTAACATGTCTGGATGTGTCATAGTTGAGATCTAAAGCATGAGTTTAACATGTCTGGATGTGTCATAGCTGAGATCTAAAGCATGAGTTTAACATGTCTGGGTGAGAGATCTAAAGCATGAGTTTAACATGTCTGGATGTGTCATAGGTGAGATCTAAAGCATGAGTTTAACATGTCTGGATGTGAGAGATCTAAAGCATGAGTTTAACATGATCTAAAGCATGAGTTTTAACATGTCTGGATGTGTCATAGTTGAGATCTAAAGCATGAGTTTAACATGTCTGGATGAGTCATGGATGCATGTCAACATGTCTGGATGTGTGAGATCTAAAGCATGAGTTTCTAAAGCATGAGTTTAACATGTCTGGATGTGTCATAGGTGAGATCTAAAGCATGAGTTTAACATGTCTGGATGTGATGAGATCTAGAGCATGAGTTTAACATGTCTGGATGTGTCATAGTTGAGATCTAAAGCATGAGTTTAACATGTCTGGATGTGTCATAGCTGAGATCTAAAGCATGAGTTTAACATGTCTAAAGCATGAGTTTAACATGTCTGGATGAGATGAGATCTAAAGCATGAGTTTAACATGTCTGGATGAGATGAGATCTAGAGCATGAGTTTAACATGTCTGGATGAGATGAGATCTAGAGCATGAGTTTAACATGTCTGGGTGAGATGAGATCTAGAGCATGAGTTTAAAGTGTCCTGGATGTGTCATAGCTAAAATCTATAAGATGGGTTTAACTTGTCTGGATGTGTCATAGCTAAAATCTATAAGATGGGTTTAACTTGTCTGGATGTGTCATAGCTAAAATCTATAAGATGGGTTTAACTTGTCTGGATGTGTCATAGCTAAAATCTATAAGATGGGTTTTAACTTGTCTGGATGTGTCATAGCTAAAATCTATAAGATGGGTTTAACTTGTCTGGATGTGTCATAGCTAAAATCTATAAGATGGGTTTAACTTGTCTGGATGTGTCATAGCTAAAATCTATAAGATGGGTTTAACTTGTCTGGATGTGTCATAGCTAAAATCTATAAGATGGGTTTAACTTGTCTGGATGTGTCATAGCTAAAATCTATAAGATGGGTTTAACTTGTCTGGATGTGTCATAGCTAAAATCTATAAGATGGGTTTAACTTGTCTGGATGTGTCATAGCTAAAATCTATAAGATGGGTTTAACTTGTCTGGATGTGTCATAGCTAAAATCTATAAGATGGGTTTAACTTGTCTGGATGTGTCATAGCTAAAATCTATAAGTTGGGTTTAACTTGTCTGGATGTGTCATAGCTAAAATCTATAAGATGGGTTTAACATGTCTGGATGTGTCATAGCTAAAATCTATAAGATGGGTTTAACATGTCTGGATGTGTCATAGCTAAAATCTATAAGATGGGTTTAACTTGTCTGGATGTGTCATAGCTAAAATCTATAAGATGGGTTTAACTTGTCTGGATGTGTCATAGCTAAAATCTATAAGATGGGTTTAACTTGTCTGGATGTGTCATAGCTAAAATCTATAAGATGGGTTTAACTTGTCTGGATGTGTCATAGCTAAAATCTATAAGATGGGTTTAACTTGTCTGGATGTGTCATAGCTAAAATCTATAAGATGGGTTTAACTTGTCTGGATGTGTCATAGCTAAAATCTATAAGATGGGTTTAACTTGTCTGGATATGTCATAGCTAAAATCTATAAGATGGGTTTAACTTGTCTGGATGTGTCATAGCTAAAATCTATAAGATGGGTTTAACTTGTCTGGATGTGTCATAGCTAAAATCTATAAGATGGGTTTAACTTGTCTGGATGTGTCATAGCTAAAATCTATAAGATGGGTTTAACTTGTCTGGATGTGTGATCTTAAGCATGAGTTTAACAGGTCTGGTTGGGTCAGAAGTGAGATTTTAAACACGTGTTTAATATGTTTGTTTGTGACAGAGCAAAGACCTGAAACATGAGTGTTATATGCCTGTATGACACATATCAGTTGCTACATGGTATGATCATATCTGTATTTACTTGCCTGTATGACCTACATCAGTTGCTACATGTCTGAATGATCTCTATCAGTTGTTACATGCCTGTATTACCCCATCATGCCGTTGCAAATCCTTTGATCTGTTCTCTGAACACAAACTGACGAGGCCACTAGGCAGCATCAAACATGGATTTATTATATCAACAGTATGTTGCTCAGGGTATTTATTTCTAGCATCATGGTGTTTACTGTCAGACAACCACAACACAGATACACAGACATGAAACAATCAAATCACAAAGTGTTACAAGGTCCATGTGTACAGTGTAACAAAGAGGCCGTTATTGTAACAAAGGACAAGCCATTGTAACAGGCCGCCATCCAAAGTAACACAGAACCATCCGATGTAACAATGAGATTTCCACTGCAACAGAGAGCCATTCATTTTAACAGAGAGTCATCCATTTTAACAGAGAGCCATACATTTTAACAGAGAGCCATCCATTTTAACAGAGAGCCATCCATTTTAACAGAGAGCCATACATTTTAACAGAGAGCCATACATTTACTATCAAATTCATCCACTGTAACAAAGAGGCATCGACTGTAACAGGAAGCAATCCACTGTAGCAAAGAGACGTCCCTACTATCAAAGTCATCCACTGTAAAAAAGAGGCATCCACTGTAACAGGAAGCAATCCATTGTAGCAAAGAGACATCCCTACTATCAAAGTCATCCACTGTAACAAAGAGGCATCCACTGTAACAGGAAGCAATTCACTGTAGCAAAGAGACATCCCTACTATCAATGTCATCCACTGTAACAATGAGGCATCCACTGTAACAGGAAGCAATCCACTGTAGCAAAGAGGCATCCACTGTAACAGGAAGCAATCCACTGTAACAAAGAGGTATCCACTGTAACAGGAAGCAATCCACTGTAACAAAGAGGCATCCACTGTAACAAAGAGGCATCCACTGTAACAAAGAGGCATCCACTGTAACAAAGAGGCATCCACTGTAACAAAGAGGCATCCACTGTAACAAAGAGGCATCCACTGTAACAAAGAGGCATCCACTGTAACAAAGAGGCATCCACTGAAACAAAGAGGCATCCACTGTAACAAAGAGGCATCCACTGTAACAGGAAGCAATCCACTGTAAAAGGGAGGCACACACTTTAACAGAGAGACATCAACTGTAACAGGAAGCAATCCACTGTAAAAGAGGGGCACATACTTTAACAGAGAGGCATCCACTGTAACAGGAAGCAATCCACTGTAAAAAAGGTGCACACACTTTAACAGAGAGACATCCACTGTAACAGGAAGCAATCCACTGTAAAAGAGGGGCACATACTTTAACAGAGAGACATCAACAGCGAAGTCACAAATTGTAACTGAGAGCTGTCGATTGTAGAACAGAGCCATCTGGTTTTATTTACTGTAACAAGGAACTGCTGATTTTAATAAAGAGCCATTCATTTAAACAGAAGGTGTTCACTGTAATAAAGAACCCTCCACTGTAACATTCAACAATCCGCTGTAACATGGAACCATCCACTGTAACAAAAAGCTACCTTAAAAAAATACAAGGTCTGACAATAAGGTAATGAAACTGATTTTATTACGGCTAAGACAAAAGTGCCATCTATGAAGCAAAGCATGGAATTCAAAGAGGCAATCTTCATTTATGATCTAGCAACTTTGCATCGCCGCCTGATAAGCAGATGACAAACAAGCCGCCATTTTTTAACCTAGTTAGATGTGCATTGTTACGAAATCAGCATGAAACAAAAACCTAACATTCAGTTATGTTTCAAACTCAGCAAAAGTTCTATTGAGACAGTTGAATTGTTGCGATAAGTTTTTGGGGATAATTTTTTATCTGGTGCACAGATTTTCATGTGGTATTCACGATTCAAAAGTGGTGTAGAAATGATTATTGATGCAACTAGACCTAGACGCCCCAATTCTGTCTGTAATGATACACTCATTGCAAAAGTCACAGAACGGATACACGAAGATCGTTGTTTTACTGTCAGAAAGATGGCAGATGAATCTGGTGTTAATAGAAAGACCCTTCGTAAAATTTTAGTGCAAGATTTTGGCGAGAAAAAAAAAGTTGCTTGCCTGTTTGAACGGCATTTGTTGTCTGATGACCAAAAACTTCAACGGGTTGAGTACCCAAGAGATTTCACCAAAACAGGAATGTTCGGCTCCAAAGCAAGTGTGTGCTCTCAGCCTTTCACCATATACTCCAGATTTGTCTCCCTGTGATTATTTTCTATTCCTTATATTAAAGTTACTATGGAAAGAATGCTTCTTTAACGATACTGATAGCCCGGCTCTCCAGCGAAGTTGGTTAAACCTGACTTTCGCGGCGGCCGGGTGACGAACTCCTTGTGGTCCGGGTTCACTCCCGGGGGTAAGCAGAAAAGCCACATTTCTCCCAGATTAATGGTACCTATAATGGAATCAAGGCCGAAGGGTTGCGATATCCATAGTACCGAGCCAAAGGGTTTACAACTCATGGTTTCTGGATATGTTTAAAAAAAAAAAGATACTGATGACACCCAAAGGGCCGTAACATGGAATTTAAGAGCCATAGTAACAGAAGAACTACAGAGGTTGTTCTAGTGTTTGTTAGATCGTGCTACTCACTGTATTAATGCACAACTGGCTTTCTTTGAATAAAATACAGGTTTTACCTTCAACTGATGATTATTAAAATTTTTATGGAATTAGTCTTATTACTTGATTAGAGAGGCTTGTAGAGCACAACCATTGTAGCAAAAAGTAATCTACTGTAACAGTGAGGCGTCCTCTGTAACAGTAATGCACCCATTGTAACAGGAAGACATTCTTTGCAACAGAGAGGCATCCATTATTACAGGCAGGCAATTACTATAACATAGAGCCATCATTTGTAACAAAGCGTTATACATTGTAATAGAACACAAAGGCATAATTGTAATAAAGAGCCATCCAATGTAACAAACACAAACCTATTGTAACAGACTGCCATCCACTGTAACAGAGAGGCATTCTCTGTAACTAGAAGGGCATATATTGTAACAGAGAACCATCGATTGTAACACAGAGACATTCAGTGAAACAGAGCCATAGATCGAAACAGAAATTCATCTATTGAAACACATAGACATCCATTCTAATTTAGTGCAGTCAATTGTAGCAGAGAGTCATCCTTTGTAACAGAGAGCCATCCACTGTAACAGAGCAACATCTACAGTAACAGGGAGGCATCCATTGTAACAGAGAGATATCCATTGTAATAGACAGTCATCCATTGTAAGAAGATGCAAACCGCTGTAACAGAGAGTTATCTATTGTAACTGAGACTCATCCCCTGTAATAGAGAGTTATCTATTGTAACTGAGAGTCATCCCCTGTAATAGAGAGTTATCAATTGTAACTGAGAATCATCCCCTGTAATAGAGAGTTATTTGTTGTAACTGATAGTGATTTACTGTAAAAGAGAGTTATCTATTGTAACTGAGAGTCATCCATTGTAATAGAGAGTTATCTATTGTAACTGACAGTCATTCACTGTAAAAGAGAGTTATCAATTGTAACTGAGAGTCATCCATTGTAGTAAAGTTAGCTATTGAAACTGAGAGTCCTTCACTGTAATAGAGAGTTATCTTTTGTAACTGAGAGTCATTCACTGTAATAGAGAGTTATCTATTGTAACTGGGAGCAATCCACTGTAATAGAGAGTTATCTATTGTAACTGAGTGTCATCCATTGTTAAAAAAAAAAAAGCTATCCACATCAACATTGTAACTGCTGATCAAGGAATCACTGTTATGGTATAGCCAAGTATTAAAACATCACTTTAACATGTCTGGTTGTATCAGATCTGACATCTAAAACATGAGACTAAAATGTCTAATTGTATCAGATCTGACATCTAAAACATGAGATTAAAATGTCTAATTATATCTGATCTGACATCTAAAACATGAGATTAAAATGTCTAATTGTATCAGATCTGAGATCTAAAACAAGAGATTAAAATGTCTAATTGTATCAGATCTGAGATCTAAAACATGAGATTAAAATGTCTAATCGTATAAAATCTGAGATCTAAAACATGAGATTTAAATGTCTAATCGTATATGATCTGAGATCTAAAACATGAGATTAAAATGTCTAATCGAATATGATCTGAGATCTAAAACATGAGATTAAAATGTCTAATCGTATATGATCTGAGATCTAAAACATGAGATTAAAATGTCTAATCGTATCAGACATGAGATCTAAAACATGAGATTAAAATGTCCAATTGTATCTGATCTGAGATCTAAAACATGAGATTAAAATGTCTTATGTATCAGACATGAGATCTAAAACATGAGATTAAAATGTCTAATTGTATCAGATCTGACATCTAAAACATGAGATTAAAATGTCTAGTTCAGTCAGAATTTAATTACTAACATGAGTGATGTGTGTGGTGTGTGTGTGGGGGTGGGAGTGGGGTGTCTGTGTGTGGTGTGCATGTGTGGTGTGTGTGGGAGTGTGTGTGGTGTGCGTGCGTGGGGTGGATGGGTTTTTTAAGGCAGATTTTAGGTTCAGTAGTTTGCCACTGCAGTGAACGGTCAGCTCTCGGTACTGCAGTCGAAATTAGAGCACGGCAAACCGTCCGCAGCTTGGATCAAACCCGGCAACCCCGCATAACAAAGCATGTTCTCAACGCCTAAGCCACAGACGCGAAATAGTTGTGTCATAGCTGAGATCTAAAACATAAGTTTCAAATGTCTGGATGTGACAGAGTTGAGGTCTAAAACATGAGTTTTACATTTCTGGATGTGTCATAGCTGAGATCTAAAACATGAGTTTCAAATGTCTGGATATGACAGACCTGAGAGTTTAAACTTGAGCTGAGAATGTCTAACTGCAACAGACGAAGTGGTTGGTGTGTAATGATTTCAGAGCTAATTGAGAGCTGAGAATGTATTATTGCAACAGACGAAGTGGTTGGTGTGTAAAGAGGTCAGAGCTAATCGAGAGCTGAGAATGTCTATCCAACTGCAACAAAAGAAGTGGTTAGTGTTTAAAGAGGTCAGAGCTAATCGATAGATGGCATTGAGACAAGAGAGTCACGTGTCTACACTGTAAAATTGCCAGGTTGACTTTTATCTTGTGATGAACAATCGTTGATGACGTCAGCACTGGCGTCTACTTGCGGTGCCAGCAGATCATCTTGGAGACTGTCGAAGCTGTCCCAGTAGCTGATGGAACTCCTACTGGACACACTGCCTGTCAGAGTCTCATCTCGCTCTGCCTCGTTTGAACAAGCCATGTCCAGATCTTGTGAACGACAGTCGTCGTTTGTCTCATCCATCAAGTTTGTGCTCTCGCTGCTGCAGTCCAGCGACTCTCTCTTGTTCTTAGACGAACAAGACTGCAAGGCTAAGGATGAATGTGAGGCGCTGGTGCCCGCCGACGAACATCTGCTATTTGGTGATGGTGATCCCTGGTGACTTCTAGACGTACTGGCAGCCTTGTAGGGCGAGCTCTCTGGGCTGCTACTGTCCTGAGACAGCGTATGTTTGACGTAGTGGGACAGCCAGGTACTGTTGGACTCTGAGGCACAGCCAGAATCATTCTGCGTGGCATCCACCAAGGATGGTCGATCAGTTATATTGTCATTTTCCTTGCCGTCTACATCTTGAGTAATCAACTGCTGGACTTTGGTGAAAAGGCCACTTTTCTCATCCAGGGTGATGCTTGCTATCTCCGGTGATACATTCGAGCAACCGGGCGTCTCAAACGTGCGCACAACGTCACAGAGTTTTCTGTCTCCAGTGGGACCAGGATTTGGCGGAATGAGGTGGGCAATCTGTGTCTCAGTTGGACTCGTCTGCTGAACATCACAGTTTGTTTGAGGAGGGTTGCTTGGCGACACGCTCACAAAATGTGCAGGCTGTGCGAGGACATCCTGAGACACGAGAAAATGTGGTTGTGTGTGGACATCCTCACACACGAGAAGATGTGGTTGTGTGTGGACATCCTCACACACGAGAAGATGTGGTTGTGTGTGGACATCCTCAGACACGAGAAGATGTGGTTGTGTGTGGACATTCTCACACACAGCGCGTTGTGGCTGTGTGTTGGCATTCTCAGATACAAGGGGTTGAGGTTGTGTGTGGCTTCTGTCAGGCACAAGTGGGGAGAGCTGTGTGGGAATATTCTCACAGACAAGCGAGTGAGGTTTTCTGTGACGTGACGATGATGATGATGAAGTACATGTTCCATCTGCTAGAGATAAATAAATGGGTACCGGTGAGGGCGGATGACAGCCGATTTGGGACACGGTGTCCAGTTTCCTTAACTTGAACGGCTGGAGGCAGTCGTACTTGGACTGGCTGCTTGAGGTCAGTCGGCAGTCATGCACGCTGCTGGATCTGGTTTTTATCTCTGTCCCTGGGAACAACTTCTCTGTTCGCTTGGTGCCTCTCGTCCACATGCCGGACGATGACCTGGCACCATGATCCATGTCGTAGTCTAATGTCTTGTCCGACGAAGGGCTGCCTGACAATGTCCATCTCAGTACAACAGTAATTATGTCGCCATGACCACTGACCCTCCAAGAGGTGGGAGGTCGAAGTTCAACCAACGAATTCAGACTTGCCTCCAGAGACAACGGGAGCCCATAAACAGGCATAATTTGAAACACAAATGTCAAGGCCAATGCCCAGATCTTCTAGGGCCCAGTATCTTAATGTTGACCTTTGCCCTGTTTATTTCTTTGCCAGCAGGGATAGAGGGGAAGCATAGATGTAAATCATAGTCTGTTAGTCCAGAACCGATTGCAACGTCTCGTCTGACTGTCCACTTGTCTGTCGGACTGCCTAAATGACAGGTGATGTCTCTACTAGACTGTGAACAGTTAATCGCTTGGATATTTTCTGCTGATATCAGGTGATATGATTTTTGGATGAGCTTGTCATCTGTGATTGTTTTCGTCAAGACAACACAGATGTTATACCAGAAACTCTTCTACAGCTGAGTGCAATGTTAGCTGGTGGAATGTGTGGAGTCCGGAAATATTGTAGGTGTTCATCCTCATCGACTTCATAGCTCAATTAGTTTTTAGGATACCCGAGGAGGGGTGAATCTTGTAGATCTGCCTAGAGATGGGACAAAGAGATGGGTGTGTCTCTTAGATCTGCCTGGATATATGACAGAGAGATGAGTGTGTCTTGTAGATCTGCCTAGCGATGGTATACACAGATGGGTGTGTCTTGAAGATCTGCCTGGCGATGGTATACAGAGATGTGTGTGTCTTGTAGATCTGTCAGGCGATGGGACACAGAGATGGGTGTGTCTTGCAGATCTACCTGGCGATGGTATACAGAGATGGGTGTGTCTTGTAGATCTGCCTGGTGATGGTATACAGAGATGGGTGTGTCTTGTAGATCTGCCTGGCGATGGGACACAAAGATGGGTGTGTCTTGTTGATCTGCCTAGAGATGGGACACAAAGATGGGTGTGTCTTGAAGATCTGCCTGAAAATAAGACAGGGAGATGGGTGTGTCTTGTCGATCTGCCTGGCGATGGAAAACAGATATGGGTGTGTCTTGTAGATCTGCCTGGCAATGGAACAAAGAGATGGGTGTGTCTTGTATATCTGCCTGGCGATAGGACAAAGAGATGGGTGTGTCTTGCAGAGCTGCCCGGCGATAGGACACACTGGAACACACAAGGTCGACTGTCAGAGGCTAGGAAGAAAATAGAATACGTTTAATGATTTTTGCTTAGACGGCCTTGCCATCATGCAGTCAGTATACTGACAGCTCAGATATCACAAGCAAACAAGTAAACTTTATTTTCACATGGTCACAAACTGGGCACGCAGGCCCGTCTTACATTAGGCCCTTCTAAACATCCGTCTTTCACACGGCAGTTGTATTTTATCAATAAAGCATGTAATATTTTAACAATCATATTCATATTCTGAATATCAAGAAAAATCACACAAGTATTTTTTGTAAAATGCAAATACACTCTAGCGCTCGCGCGCGCGCGCACACACACACATATCCATATACAAGCGTATTCACACACACAGACCAAAACATATATATATATATATATATATATATATATATATATATATATATATATATATATATATATATATATATATATATAAACTCATACATACATACATACTTACATATTCCACACACATACCCACATACAGATTCACACATGCAGACAGGCAGACACACCCACAGAAACACGCAGATACACTCACAAAACACACACAGACACACCTACAGAAACACAGACAGACACACTGACAGAAACACACACAGACACACCCACAGAAACACACACAGACACGCCCACAGAAACACACACAGACACGCCCACATAAACACACGCAGACACACAACACAAACATGCTGATACTCACGCAGAAAAATGCACACATACACACACACAGGCGCGCACACAGATATACGCAGACACACACAAACACACAGGTAGATACACATACATGCAGACACACACAAAGACACATACACACGGGGAGACACACAGAGACAAACACACACTGACATATACACACAGACACACACAGGGACATACACAGATACACACAGAGACGCACAGATACACACATAGGCGCACACAGACACACTCACTCAGTAACACACACGCACACACATATACACAGGCCTATACAGACACATACACACACACACAAACATAATAATGAAACACACACAAACACATACAAACACACAGACAAATGCATATAAAACACACAGACACATACACACAGATACACATGTAGAAACGTACACACAGTCTTACACGCAAACTCACATGCACCAACGCATGCAGAAACACACATACACACAAATACACACACACAGACACACATATAGAGACACACCCACAGACACACGCACAAACACTCACAGATACACACATACACACAGACAAACATATACAGACACACACACACACACGCACACCCACACCCGCAGACGCAAACACAAAAGAAACTTTTAAAGACACACATACACATACATATATATACATATATATATACATTATATACACGGTCCGACAATTAGGTAATTAGACTGATTTTATTATAGCCAAGACAAAAAGGTCATCTATGAAGCAGAGCATGGAATCTAAAGAGGCAACATTCATTTACGATCTGGCAACTTTTCATCGCCGCTCGATAAGCAGACAACAAACAAGCCGCCATTTTGTTGACCCAGTCAGAGGTGTATTGTTACGTAATCAGCACGGAGCAAAAAGCTAACATTAAATTCTTTATAAAACTCAGAGAAAGCACGATTGAAACAGTTGAATTGATGCAACAAGTTTATATGGAAAATTGTTTATCTCGTTCACAAATTTTCAGATGGTATTTACAATTAAAAAGTGGTGTGGAAATGATTACTAATACACTTAAATTTGGACTTCAAATTTATGTTTGAAATGATGAACTCATTGCACAATTTATAGAACGCATACAAAAAAAGCATTGTTTCACTGTTCAAAAGATGGCAGATGAATCTGGTCTTAATAGAGAGACCATTCATAACAATTGAGTGCAAGATGTTGGCCCCTAAAAAAAGATGCTTGCCGTTTAGTACCACATTTGTTGTCTGATGACCAAAACATCAGCGGGTTGAGTACCGAAGAGAAATCATCAAAACAAGAATTGTTGGCCCCAAAACAAGTGTGTGTTCTCAGCCTTCCACTCTATTCCGCAGACTAGTCTTCCTGTGATTATTTTATATTCCCAAAATTAAAGTTACAATTGAAAGGACGCTTCTTTAACGATACTGATGAAACCCTTACTTTAAATAAAATACAGGCTATATCTTCAACTGTTGATTATTTTAATTTTTTTGGAATTAGTCTCAGTACCTAATTGTCGTAACTTGTATATATATATATATATATATATATATATATATATATATATATATATATATATATATATATATATATATATATATATATATATATATACAGACACAAACACAACAAGGTGCGCGTGCACACACACACACACGCACACACACACAAACGTAGGCACAAATAGAAACATACACGTAGTCACATGAAGACACATGGAGACACATTCAAACACAGACACGCTCAGAAACACACAGCCACACGCACACGTAGACACACAGGCAGACACACACACGCAACAACTTATACAATTACTGATACACACACTCATACATACACAAATACGCCTACACATACATACCACACATGTACATGCCACACATACATGCAAACATAATATCTATAAATTGATAATGCAAAATGGATTAAAAAATACATTTAAGTTGGCATATAATCACTTGTAAGCATGAAATGAAAATATCTACGGTTAAATAAATAGGAACTCTTTGAATTTTTCAGATCAAGTGGAAGCTGGTTCCATAAATGAGCAGCAGAATATGCTAAACCTATTTTAAATAATTTATTTTATCTTTAGGCAAATGTAATAAATTTAGCTTCTTGCTGTTTGAAGGATTTGATTTAATCAATTGAAAAATGTAGTTTGGAATATTTTGATATACAGTTTTAATCATAAATGTAGACTTGTTAAAGGTTAAGCGTTTAATAAGTGGCAGAAGTTTTTGAAGGCTATATAGATTATTTGAATCGATATATTTTCTATATGAAACCAGGCGTAAAGCGCACACATGAAGGGAACTTAGGTTTTCATGAACATGCCATGTTGCTGGTGCCTTGTCTGGGCCGGATGGCTTGAGTACCCTAATGACTCTTAGAGCTGGTTCCCCTGGCAGGTTTAACCATGCCGAACAGATCCTGAAAAGAAGAGTCAGGCCAAACTAGCACCTGGACCTCCAGGTTGGGGGTTGAGACCCCATAATCGTTGAAAAAAAAAAATACTTTGTGACGGAAACAGAAACAAGTGAAATCATTAAGCCAGTGGCAAGAAGTGACACTTGTCAGATATTTGGTGAAATGACGGCTGGAAATCAAAGCCGAAAAGAAGTTAACAGCTCGAATCTTCTTTCTCCCAGAAACAGCCCAAGTGTTGGATGTTGGAATGTGAGAAAACTGTATCAGACTGGACAAGTTTTTCATGAGATGCACCTAGACAATATACATATTTGAGGAATTACAGAAGCACGTTGGACAGGCAAACCTCAATACAGACGACAACATAATCTGGTCAGGTAGAGCTGATAAACAACATAATCTGGTCAGGTAGAGCTGATAAACAACATAATCTGGTCAGGTAGAGCTGATAAACAACATAATCTGGTCAGGTAGAGCTGATAAACAACATAATCTGGTCAGGTAGAGCTGATAAACAACATAATCTGGTCAGGTAGAGCTAATGAACAACATAATCTGGTCAGGTAGAGCTGATAAACAACATAATCTGGTCAGGTAGAGCTGAAAAACAACATAATCTGGTCAGGTAGAGCTGATAAACAACATAATCTGGTCAGGTAGAGCTGATAAACAATATAATCTGGTCAGGTAGAGCTGATAAACAACATAATCTGGTCAAGTAGAGCTGATAAACAACATAATCTGGTCAGGTAGAGCTGATAAACAACATAATCTGGTCAGGTAGAGCTGATAAACAACATAATCTGGTCAGGTAGAGCTGATAAACAACATAATCTGGTCAGGTAGAGCTGATAAACAACATAATCTGGTCAGGTAGAGCTGATAAACAACATAATCTGGTCAGGTAGAGCTGATAAACAATATAATCTGGTCAGGTAGAGCTGATTAACAACATAATCTAGTCAGGTAGAGCTGATAAACAACATAATCTGGTCATTTAGAGCTGATAAACAACATAATCTGGTCAGGTAGAGCTGATAAACAACATAATCTGGTCAGGTAGAGCTGATAAACAACATACTCTGGTCAGGTAGAGCTGATAAACAACATACTCTGGTCACGTAGAGCTGATAAACAACATACTCTGGTCAGGTAGAGCTGATAAACAACATAATCTGGTCAGGTAGAGCTGATAAACAACATAATCTGGTCAGGTAGAGCTGATAAACAACATAATCTGGTTAGGTAGAGCTGATGAACAACATAATCTGGTCAGGTAGAGCTGATAAACAACATAATCTGGTCAGGTAGAGCTGATGAACAACATAATCTGGTCAGGTAGAGCTGATAAACAACATAATCTGGTCAGGTAGAGCTGAGAAACAACATAATCTGGTCAGGTAGAGCTGATAAACAACATAATCTAGTCAGGTAAAGCTAATAAACAACATAATCTGGTCATTCAGAGCTGATAAACAACATAATCTAGTCAGGTAAAGCTAATAAACAACATAATCTGGTCAGGTAGAGCTAATGAACAACATAATTATGTCATTTAGAGCTGATAAACAACATAATCTAGTCAGGTAGAGCTGATAAACAACATAATCTAGTCAGGTAGAGCTGATAAACAACATTATCTGGTCAAGTAGAGCTAATGAATAACATCATCTGGTCATTTAGAGCTGATGAACAACATAATCTGGTCATTTAGAGCTGATAAACAACATAATCTGGTCAGGTAGAGCTGATAAACAACATAATCTGGTCAGGTAGAGCTGATAAACAATATAATCTGGTCAGGTAGAGCTGATTAACAACATAATCTAGTCAGGTAGAGCTGATAAACAACATAATCTGGTCATTTAGAGCTGATAAACAACATAATCTGGTCATTTAGAGCTGATAAACAACATAATCTGGTCAGGTAGAGCTGATAAACAACATACTCTGGTCAGGTAGAGCTGATAAACAACATACTCTGGTCACGTAGAGCTGATAAACAACATACTCTGGTCAGGTAGAGCTGATAAACAACATAATCTGGTCAGGTAGAGCTGATAAACAACATAATCTGGTCAGGTAGAGCTGATAAACAACATAATCTGGTCAGGTAGAGCTGATGAACAGCATAATCTGGTCAGGTAGAGCTGATAAACAACATAATCTGGTCAGGTAGAGCTGATGAACAACATAATCTGGTCAGGTAGAGCTGATAAACAACATAATCTGGTCAGGTAGAGCTGAGAAACAACATAATCTGGTCAGGTAGAGCTGATAAACAACATAATCTAGTCAGGTAAAGCTAATAAACAACATAATCTGGTCATTCAGAGCTGATAAACAACATAATCTAGTCAGGTAAAGCTAATAAACAACATAATCTGGTCAGGTAAAGCTAATGAACAACATAATCATGTCATTTAGAGCTGATAAACAACATAATCTAGTCAGGTAGAGCTGATAAACAACATAATCTAGTCAGGTAGAGCTGATAAACAACATTATCTGGTCAAGTAGAGCTAATGAATAACATCATCTGGTCATTTAGAGCTGATGAACAACATAATCTGGTCATTTAGAGCTGATAAACAACATAATCTGGTCAGGTAGAGCTGATAAACAACATAATCTGATCAGGTAGAGCTGATAAACAACATACTAGAGGAGTAGCATTTAAAAGGGACTCAACAACACTCTTATAGAATGGAAGCCTGTGAGTCAACGACTTTTGTATGCAAGGTTCAATTCTAGATTTGCTAAATTCTCTGTCTTGGTCTGTTACGCAACAAAAAAAGATGCAGAAGAGGAGACAAAAGACTGCAAACAGTAGTAGAAGACATGCCAAAGCATGATGTATTATTAGTCCTGGGAGACTTGAATGCTCAGGTAGGAAAGGACAACGCAGGGAGGAAGAAAACAATGGGAAAACATAGAACAGGAAAATGACCAACAACGGAAAGAGAGATTGTGGTGACTTCAGCAAATCTAATCACCTAATAATTGGAGGAACACTCTTCCCTCATAAAACAATTCATAAGGTCACTCGGAGATCTGCAGATGGACACATGGAAAACCAGATTGACCATATTCTCATCAATGGAAAATGGAGGCATTCCCTGCAAGACCTCAAAGCACGTAGATCAGCGGATATAGGCAGTTACTATAATTTGCTCAGAGGAAAAGTCAGGTTAAAACTAAGAAAAGCTAAAAAGGAGAACAAAAACCGCAGCGATATGATGTAGGAAAGTTGCAGGACACACATATCAAACAGCAGTTCAAGATAAAACTCAAAAAACAGATTCAGCATTTTACAAGAAGAAACAGAAATGGTAATCGACAAATTTAACGAAGCAGTCAAATTAGCATATTTAGATATAGATGGTCAAGGCAAGAGGCCTGGATTTCCCAATCGACGTGGGAGAAAACAGCACAACGGAAAGATATTACAAGACAAATGTTAGATGCAAAATCAGCTAGAATGAAAGGACAATATCTAAAGTATATGCACTAAAGAACAATTGGGTTAAAGCAGGAGCAAAAGCAGATAAACTTTCGTATATTGAAAAACTAGTAACGAAAGCAGAGGAAGCAGCAAATGAGCAGGACGTAAAAACATTGTACATCATAACTAAGAAACTGAAAAGAAATGTGGTATCTCACCAAAATTTGCCTTTAAAAATAAAGAGTGGAAAAAGAGATTTTACCTGAAAAAGAAAAGTTAGAAAGGTGGAAAGAACACTTCCAGGAATTAAGAAACTGCCGAGACCCACCTGTACTTGCTGATATACCTGAGGCACAGGAAGACCTCCAAATAGGCCAAGAGCCTTTTTCAGAGGCAGAGGTTAGAGATTAAAGCTCAACAGAGCACCTGGGTGTGATGGAATCTGCCCAGAAATGCTAAAAGTGGAGGAAATTGAAACGCTGAAACTATTGTGTAAGATGTTTTCAAGACATCTGGAACAAAGAAAAAAAAAATCCCACAGTAGTGGTACAAGGGAACTATTATTACATTACATCAGAACCATGTGAGTTCAGTCATGTGGCAGAGAAGACCATACAATGGATGTACCGTGTTCAGGGTACACCCCAGTGTTGACATAAGGTCAGTGGCGTGACTGGCCACGTATGTGCTGTTTGCAAGGGCGAAACTAGCTCTCAGTAGAGACCACTCGAAGACTACAAGTAAGAGTGAACTCTTTTTCCTAGCAGGTTCTCGATATGCTTGTTCCATGACCTTACTGAGCTGGTTAACCGGTCAAAAGGCACGAGGTGAGGAAACACAGTGATTGGAGGTGCAGAGTTCGGTCCGAGAGAACGTGTTAGCGAGACAGAGATAGAACGTTAGAGTTAGGATATTACTTTAGTGACAGCATAGATTATTTACAGTGTTCTGTTAGAGTAGGATAGCATTTTTGTGGGTTGTAGTTTATTGGTATAAGGTATTGTGTTGATTCACAAGAAGTAGGAAATGCTCACTAGCTGTGATTAGTTTGAATAGGTTAGATGTATGTTTTGGGCGAAAATGTCTAACCTTGTCCCACTAACCCTGTGCTCGACAGAAGCTCTGACATCTTGGTGAGCTCGGGTGGCAAGGTACAAGAACGTCGCCCACAGAGGTGTGGTTTGCGTACCTGGGATTCCCTGTGGTAACAGAACCGCGATCTGATCACGGTCTGCCTTAAATAAACTCTGTCTCTCGCCAGCTCGCCCGCCTCATGTACTTTCATACTCAAGGAGTCACTTATATCCTGTGTACTTTCATACTCAAGGAGTCACTTATATCCTGTGTACTTTCATACTCAAGGAGTCACTTATATCCTGTGTACTTTCATACTCAAGGAGTCACTTATATCCTGTGTACTTTCATACTCAAGGAGTCACTTATATCCTGTGTACTTTCATACTCAAGGATTCACTTATATCCTGTGTACTTTCATACTCAAGGAGTCACTTATATCCTGTGTACTTTCATACTCAAGGAGTCACTTATATCCTGTGTACTTTCATACTCAAGGAGTCACTTATATCCTGTGTACTTTCATACTCAAGGAGTCACTTATATCCTGTGTACTTTCATACTCAAGGATTCACTTATATCCTGTGTACTTTCATACTCAAGAAGTCCGCTGCCCCTTTCCTAAACAAACATCAGTCACACACAATACTTGACTAATCCCCACACAAACATCAGTCACAGAAAATACCTGACTAATCCCCACACAAACATCAGTCACAGACAATACTTGACTAATCCCCACACAAAAATCAGTCACAGACAATACTTGACTAATCCCCACACAAACACCAGTCACACAATACTTGACTAATCCCCACACAAACACCAGTCACACACAATACTTGACTAATCCCCACACAAACACCAGTCACACACAATGCTTGACTAATCCCCACACAAACACCAGTCACACAATACTTGACTAATCACCACACACACACCAGTCACAAACAATACCTGACTAATCCCCACACAAACATCAGTCACAGACAATACTTGACTAATCCCCACACAAACATCAGTCACGGACAATACCTGACTAATTCCCACACAAACGCCAGTCACACACAATACCTGACTAATCCCCACACAAACATAAGTCACATACAATACTTGACTAATCCCCACACAAACACCAGTCACACAATACTTGACTAATCCCCACACAAACATCAGTCACAGACAATACTTGACTAATCCCCACACAAACACCAGTCACACACAATACTTGACTAATCCCCACACACACACCAGTCACACACAATACCTGACTAATCCCCACACAAACATCAGTCACAGACAATACTTGACTAATCCCCACACAAACATCAGTCACGGACAATATCTGACTAATCCCTACACAAACGCCAGTCACACACAATACCTGACTAATCCCCACACAAACATAAGTCACATACAATACTTGACTAATCCCCACACAAACACCAGTCACACAATACTTGACTAATCCCCACACAAACATCAGTCACAGACAATACCTGACTAATCCCCACACAAACATCAGTCACAGACAATACCTGACTAATCCCCACACAAACACCAGTCACAGACAATACTTGACTAATCCCCACACAAACACCAGTCACCGACAATACTTGACTAATCCCCACACAAACACCAGTCACAGACAATACCTGACTAATCCCCACACAAACATCAGTCACAGACAATACTTGACTAATCCCCACAAAAACATCAGTCACAGACAATATATGACTAATTCCCCACACCAACACCAGTCACACACAATATCCGACTAGTTCAACAAACAAACTCCAGTCACACACAATACCTGATCAATTCATCATACAAACTCTAGACACGCACAATACCTGATTAGTTCTCCAGATAGCAGACTAGCACAGAGGTGTCCCAGATTGTGTCAGATCCCACTGTCTGCCTCATGAAGCCAGTCTCAACCCAACAATGGAAGTCAATCAGTATCGTCTGATGTTCAAGCATTGGTAGTCATATACACAGCACACGCAGACAAGTCAGACTGAACGGTTTTACAAGCATAATCCAAGTGCGACGTTCTAGGGGTAACTATGTTTCTGTTCCGCTTTGTGACAAATCTTTTCCTTTCTTTAAATGCATTAGCTGGATTATTGGAAGTTAATCGTCCTCGGAGAAACTATTGTGTGACAAGGACCTATGTTTCAACGTGCAACAGTTGATGATGCATTATCAGACACACCCTCACTCTTTTAAAATGATAGATGAGATCCAGACACATCAAGGAAGGAATCCTGATCTAGAAAAAAAAAAATCAACATACAAACACATACACACACACACAACAGTGGTCTCGCTCGAATCTGTTGCGATTATCTGAAGGCACCGAGGCGTGGCAAACGGCACAAATCATTTGAAGGTGAGCACTAGAAAGAGCGTGCAGCCAGGCCAGGTGGGTAGGCGCGTGACTAAGGATCGCCACAAAGAACTAAGATAACTGAAGACGACGATCGAAAGTCAACCATTGATTACACAGTTGCAGGCATGCGGCTGTCTTGTCGTGGGGCGCGCCACATCTTCAATGCGCGGATTTCTTGTATAAGACATGTACTTGTGCGCATGCGCCTGGCCATGGCAAACCGGAAGTCAGATTGCTTACAAGTGCAGAGATGAATTATTGACCACAGTCACATAATTCTCCTTATCTGGGATGTTAGCTACAGTAATGCCAACATGGCTAGAATAATCATGAAGTTAGCTACAGTAATGCCACCATGGGTAGAATAATCATGAAGTTAGCTACAGTAATGCCAAAATGGGTAGAATAATCATGAAGTTAGCTACAGTAATGCCAAAATGGGTAGAATAATAATGATGTTAGCTACAGTAATGCCAACATGGGTAGAATAATCATGGTGTTAGCTACAGTAATGCCAACATGGGTAGAATAATCATGAAGTTAGCTACAGTAATGCCAACATGGGTAGAATAATCATGATGTTAGCTACAGTAATGCCAACATGGCTAGAATAATCATGAAGTTAGCTACAGTAATGCCAACATGGCTAGAATAATCATGAAGTTAGCTACAGTCATGCCAACATGGCTAGAATAATCATGATGTTAGCCACAGTAATGCCAACATGGCTAGAATAATCATGAAGTTAGCTACAGTAATGCCAACATGGGTAGAATAATCATGATGTTAGCTACAGTAATGCCACCATGGGTAGAATAATCATGAAGTTGGCTACAGTAATGCCAACATGGGTAGAATAATCATGAGGTTAGCTACAGTAATGCCAACATGGGTAGAATAATCATGAAGTTAGCTACAGTAATGCCAACATGGGTAGAATAATCATGGTGTTAGCTACAGTAATGCCAACATGGGTAGAATAATCATGAAGTTAGCTACAGTAATGCCAACATGGGTAGAATGATCATAAAGTTAGCTACAGTCATGCCAACATGGGTAGAATAATCATGATGTTAGCTACAGTAATGCCAACATGGCTATAATAATCATGAAGTTAGATACAGTAATTCCAACATGGCTAGAATAATCATGAAGTTAGCTACAGTCATGCCAACTTGGGTAGAATAATCATGAAGTTAAATCAGTTAACGTGAGGGTGGATAGATTAATGTGAAGTTGGGTCAGTTAAGGTGAAGATGGATAGAATAATGTGAGGTTGGGTCAGTTAACGAAAAGATGCTTAGAATAATGTGAGGTTGGGTCAGTTAACGAAAAGATGGATAGATTAATATGAAATTGGGTCAGGTAACGAGGCGGATAGTTTAATGTGAAGTTGGGTCAGTTAACGTGAAGATGGATAGATTATTGTGAAGCTGGGGACACGACTAGATTAATGTGAGAATGTTAAGAATTGTGTGAAGTTGGTGAAATTAACATATAGGTGTGGGTTACATACTGTAATTGGGAGATAATGAGGTGAAAATGTTTAGATTAATGTAAGGATTGGTAATGTAAAGTGAGAAAGAGAACATGAAGTTGGGTGCATTAATGTAAAAATAGATAAACATGAAATGGAGCACATTAATGTGAAATCTAGCTGAGAAATGTTAACCGTTGTTGCAACTTCGCCGCAAGCTTGTAGGTCCATAGCAGCTCTGCTTCTGTGCCCACAAAAACAAGTCAGAATGTCTATTGCTTTTCTTGTGAGAATTGTGGGAAAGACTGCAGTCTCTTACACGCCAGTTACACAGAAATGCTTTAAATACACAAGGCAGTCGTCGAAGTGCCAGCACAAACAATCATCACTAGATTTAATCACAGCCTGTTCTTCAAAGAACATTTTGGCCATGTAAAAACGAAAGCACGCAAAGGTCTGTCAGCAACGAGATTAATGGCCGCCGCTAAAACTCAGCAGAGACTGCTTCTGCTTCTGTTCCAGGGACTTGTAATTTCTCCCATCGAATATGCTCTTGCCATCATCACTGTCAACCATACTCAGATTGAAAGACTTGAGAAGGTGCAGTATGAGGCAATTCACATTATTCTTGGGCGCACTGGAGATACTGCTTGTATAGCAGTGAGGTAGCTTCTTGACTTCCCTACCATTAACTACAGGATCAAGATTTGGAGGGCGCGTGCACACCTCAAAATAAGCTCAGATCTAAAGCACCCTTTGCACCACATAAATAAATGGCAGCAGACTTAGGGGTAGGGCAGAGGATGACATCGCGGAGGTCTGCAGCCTTACAGACATCCATCCAGGTGAAGAAGGATACCAGCCCCTAAAGTGCTTAATCTCACATTTTCCTGTGTCGTCACGCTCGATAGTTGTCTGGAGCAGAATCCAGTTGCTGTCAATGCCCAAGTATGCGCGCTTATCAGTGACAAGTCAGATGAAACAGATGTGGTAATCTTCACAGACGGGTCTGTTACATGAGGGCATAAGAGTGCATGGGCACTTACAGCTCGCTCTTCAGGCAAAATAGTTCAAGAAGCCAGCGGTGCCTTCTCAATGACTACCAGCAGCATGAAGATGGAGGTGATGGCAGTGACCAAAGCTTTCATGTGGCTAAGGTCACATGACTTTTCCCGCATTTGCGTGCGAAGTGATCCTTTAAGCATGATCTGGCGGGTCAAGCAGGCTGGTTACACAGACAGTGGACTGAGTCATTGCAAAACTCTACTGTGTATGCTGTTACCTTCATAAATGTCCCAGGTTTTGCAGATGTTTTTGGCAATGAAAGAGCTGATAGACTGGCAGGTGCCGCATTATTGAAGATGGCTGGCTTATGGATCGCGCAGATATTTTCAATACCCTTAGAGAGATTGGAATATTCCAGGATTTTGAAAGCAACGTGTTCACATCACTGCTAAGAATATGGGAATTGGAAGCAAAGATCAATACAGCCAAGCACGAGAAGCACACTTGAGTCTTGTCAACCAGCATAGGACTGGCACTATTACTAAAATGTTGAGAGTGAAATCTGAGCATCTATGGGTGTGTCTGGAGTGCTGTGAAGATAATTCAACTCACAACACATAACTCATTACTCGTCACTAGAATTGCAGTTATCGCCGATAAGAGCAATAATTACAACAGACCAGCAGTTTCACCAGCTTAAGGCACCACCAGTTTGTGCCACAGGCAACTTGTCCTTTTCTGAGTCTGACCTTGACTACACAAACCATCTTGTCCTTTTCTGAGTCTGACTTTTACAACACAAACCAACTTGTCATTTTCCGAGTCGGACCTTGACAACACAAACCATCTTGTCATTTTCTGAGTCTGACCTTGACAACACAAACCATCTTGTCCTTTTCTGAATCTGACCTTGACAACACAAACCATCTTGTCCTTTTCTGAGTCTGACCTTGACTACACAAACCATCTTGTCCTTTTCTGAATCTGACCTTGACTACACAAACCAACTTGTCATTTTCCGAGTCGGACCTTGACAACACAAACCATCTTGGCCACATTATTCAATCATTCCAAACGAAGTAAGCAACTCATATCATTGCACCATGCAGTAAACTCAGTAGCTGGGCGACATAACTCTATACTTTCAGTCTATATAAGGGAGAAATGCAACAGCCAGCCGCATGTAGAAGCAAATGATGAGCGAGTACTAAAACTGTTGTTCTGGAGTTAGTGTTCCCATTACATTCCTCAACTGCCACTAGAAAACGAGACATGTGCCGTAGGGCACACACACAAAACATTTGAGGAAGTGCACATGCACTAGATATGTGTGGGTGTGTACACACAGGAGATATTTGTGGGTGTAAAAACACACGAGACATGTGTGGGACTGTACACACACGAGCTATGTGAGGGAATGAACACACACGAGCCATATGTGGGAGTGAACACACACGAGCCATGTGTAGGTGTGTACACACAGGAGATATTTGTGGGTGTAAAAACACACGAGACATGTGTGGGAGTGTACACACACGAGCTATGTGAAGGAGTGTACATACACTAGACATGTGTGAGAGTGTACACACACGAGACATGTGTAGGAGTGTACACACACGAGACATGTGTGTGAGTGTACACACACGAGCCATGTGGGGGAATGTACACACACGAGCCATGTGTGGGAGTGTACACACACGGGACATGTGTGGGAGTGTACACACACACGAGACATGTGTGGGCGTGGACATCAATCAAACAAGACTGTAGAAACAGATGCGGTCGTGTTGAATTATTAACTGAGCACGTGACCACAGGAAGAATCCGCTGACAAAAGAGAAGAGGAGCGATGAGGCAGAACTGGGAGGAATGGGAGTGGCCGGTGGAATGAGAGATGGACTCTAGACGAGATCAGCCGGGTTTATTACCCGCTGAGAAGACACTCATGATGACATCTTGCCCGTGATCTATGGCCTGTAACATCTGCTTAAGGATGTGTCCGACAACAACACATCGACAGCAGTGTAGTCCGGCCACAACTTATGTCCATTATTTGACTCCAGAAAAAAAAAAAAAAGAAGCTAAAATTGCGTTTCTCTGACCATATAAGTGGATCGTCTTGCTAGCTGTCTTACCAACCGACAGGTCATCTCCCCTGATCCCTTGTGGTCAGTGTAGTACCCTTATGTTAGTGTGTGTCCATTTTGTGTCCTTGACTTATCATCTATTTGACTTTTCTTGTCATCTAACGTTTCCTTCGCTGCATTTACTTCCTTTTTAACCATTCATAAGCACCTTAATTGGCTCTGCGGTCACTGTCTCCACTTAATGTGAACAGTCAAAGAACAGGTGACCAGACTGTCGGGAGGTGTTTAATCTGGTGATCAGACTGTCAGGCAGTGTTAAATCTGGTGATCGGACTGTCAGGTGGTGTTTAATCCGGTGATCGGACTGTCAGGTGGTGTTAAATAAGGTGATCCGACTATCAGGTGGTGTTTAATCTGGTGATCTGACTGTCAGACGATGTTAAATAAGATGATCCGACCGTCGGGCGGTGTTTAATCTGGTGATCAGACTGTCAGGTGGTGTTAAATCTGGTGATCTTACTGACGGGCGGTGTTTACTTTATTTCATTTATATAAAAAGTTTATACAACGGACCAACATCATGACACAAGGGTAGTAACCCTTACGTGCTCCGTTCTAATTCTATTCAGACCCATCCATCTATACATCCTTCCATCTACCCATCCATCCTCTCGTCCACCCATATATCATATCATTCATTCATCTGAATCAACTCAGCCTATTATTCGATGTGTGCATCCATTCATCGCTCCCCACGTCTCTTTACACACATACCCGATGTACAATCCATCACTAGTCTCGGCTACCTACTCAGCAGGTATCTCAGGCAACACGATGTTGTTGCGCGTGGGCTCGATTGATACTTTGTATAACAATCACCCTTACTGTCTTTACTTGCTTGATGACAGTAAGAGAGAAGCATCACAGTATGAGACCCTTGTTTGGACCTGTTTAAATCCCCGGCTCTCTAGCGTAATTGGTTAAACCGGATTGCGCGGTGAGCGGGTGACGAACTCCTTGTGGTCCGGGTTCACTCCCGGGGGTGGGCAGAAAAGCCACATTTCTCCCAGATTTACGGTATTTAAAATGGAATCAAGGCCGAAGGGTTGCGATATCCATAATACCGAGCCTAAGGATTAACAACTCATGGCTTCTGGATACTAAAACAAAGCAACAAACCTGTTTTAATATATCAGCATACATATAGGCAGATTCATCCATCCATCTACCATTGCATCTACCTACGAACGTAACCATCGTCCCGCCCATTCATCTACCCACACCATTTATCTCACCATCCCCTCAATGCTATTTTTCACCGCTTCCTTCCATTCTGGCTGTGACCTGCCTTACACTTGGGCTCGACCAACACTTTGTATAAAAATCACCCTTACTGTCTCTATTTGATAGCGGACAGTAAGAGAGAAGCACTGTGTTACTAGACTCATGTTTTTACCTCATCTCATATTTGGTCGATCCATCCATCCATCTACGATTCCATTCATCCACTAATACAGTCATCCATCATTCCATCCATTCATCTACCCTCCCATCCATCCATCTACCATTCCATTCATCCACTAATACAGTCATCCATCATTCCATCCTTTCATCTACCCACCCATCTATCCAGGACACACTCGCCTATCCACACCATCATCCACACATACTGTTTTCCCATCTATCCCTTCATCGCTCCCTTACACTCTGGTTGTTACCAGTCTTACTCTCGGGCTCGACTGATTACTTTTGTATAACAAGCATCCTTACTGTCTCTATTTGGTAGCTGACAGTAAGAGAGAAGCATCTATCTATCTATCTATCTATCTATCTATCTATCTATCTATCTATCTATCTATCTATCTATCTATCTATCTATCTATCTATCTATCTATCTATCTATCTATCTATCTATCTATCTATCTATCTATCTATATATCTATCTATCTATCTATCTATCTATCTATCTATCTATCTATCTATCTATCTATCTATCTATCTATCTATCTATCTATCTATCTATCTATCTATCTATCTATCTATCTATCTAGCTATCTATCTAGCTATCTATCTAGCTATCTTTCTAGCTATCTTTCTAGCTATCTATCTAGCTATCTATCTAGCTATCTATCTAGCTATCTATCTAGCTATCTATCTATCTAGCTATCTATCTAGCTATCTATCTATCTATCTATCTATCTATCTATCTATCTATCTATCTATCTATCTATCTATCTATCTATCTATCTATCTATCTATCTATCTATCTATCTATCTATCTATCTATCTATCTATCTATCTATCTATCTATCTATCTATCTATCTATCTATCTATCTATCTATCTATCTATCTATCTATCTATCTATCTATCTATCTATCTATCTATCTATCTATCTATCTATCTATCTATCTATCTATCTATCTATCTATCTATCTATCTATCTATCTATCTATCTATCTATCTATCTATCTATCTATCTATCTATCTATCTATCTATCTATCTATCTATCTATCTATCTATCTATCTATCTATCTATCTATCTATCTATCTATCTATCTATCTATCTATCTATCTATCTATCTATCTATCTATCTATCTATCTATCTATCTATCTAGCTATCTATCTAGCTATCTATCTAGCTATCTATCTACCTATCTATCTAGCTATCTATCTAGCTATCTATCCAGCTATCTATCCAGCTATCTATCCAGCTATCTATCCAGCTATCTATCTAGCTATCTATCTAGCTATCTATCTAGCTATCTATCTAGCTATCTATCTAGCTATCTATCTAGCTATCTATCTAGCTATCTATCTAGCTATCTATCTAGCTATCTATCTAGCTATCTATCTAGCTATCTATCTAGCTATCTATCTAGCTATCTATCTAGCTATCTATCTAGCTATCTATCTAGCTATCTATCTAGCTATCTATCTAGCTATCTATCTAGCTATCTATCTAGCTATCTATCTAGCTATCTATCTATCTATCTATCTATCTATCTATCTATCTATCTATCTATCTATCTATCTATCTATCTATCTATCTATCTATCTATCTATCTATCTATCTATCTATCTATCTATCTATCTATCTATCTATCTATCTATCTATCTATCTATCTATCTATCTATCTATCTATCTATCTATCTATCTATCTATCTATCTATCTATCTATCTATCTATCTATCTATCTATCTATCTATCTATCTATCTATCTATCTATCTATCTATCTATCTATCTATCTATCTATCTATCTATCTATCTATCTATCTATCTATCTATCTATCTATCTATCTATCTATCTATCTATCTATCTATCTATCTATCTATCTATCTATCTATCTATCTATCTATCTATCTATCTATCTATCTATCTATCTATCTATCTATCTATCTATCTATCTATCTATCTATCTATCTATCTATCTATCTATCTATCTATCTATCTATCTATCTATCTATCTATCTATCTATCTATCTATCTATCGCTTTTCATTGGTTACCTATATCGAAATCCGTGTGCAGGTAACAATTGGTATGACGACTTCACTTTTATGCTGGATAGAGTGTTTAGCTTAGGAAAAGAAATTATTCTTCTATGAGACTTCAACATTGATACAAAGAAACTAAACCAAACATGGCGAGATATCATCCTATCCTATAACTTTAAACAACTAATCAACGGGCCCACGAGAGTGACAGAAACCACCTCAACTATACTAGATCACATCTATGTGTCTTGTCCAACAAATATTATTGAATGTACTGTTCCTGCTAGTGCAGTCAGCGACCATTATCCTGTATGCATTACCTGGTCAAAAGGTAAATTTAGAGCTCCTAAAAATAAGCATTTGACTATTAAATTTAGATGTTTCAAAACCTTTAATCCGGATTTATTTTTACGAGACTTGCAAAATGTACAGCTCGATCATGTTTATCAACTTCCTGAACCTGACGACGCTATAGCCTACTGGACTAAGACAGTCTACGGTGTTTTTGATAAACATGTACCAGTTAAGGAAGTTAGAGTAAAAAACCAAACTAAATCACCGTGGATAACTAGTGCAGTTCTAGAAATTATGAGAGAGCGGGACACGGCACATAAAAATATAAACTTTACTGCTTATCGCGAATTATGAAATAAAGTGCAATATGAAATTCGTAAAGTGAAGAAAGACCACTTTAATAGATTAATTAAAGATAAAACAAACAGTGCCGATATCTGGAAGGCTATTAATACGCTAACCAATAAGAAACATTGTTCAGATCAGGCAATACCTAATTCGCTAACATGTGAAACGTTCAGTTCCTTCTTCAAATCAGAAATTGAGTATTTAAAGTCATCAATACCAGATTCACAGTGTGACTTAAGCCTACTAGCATCATTCTGTGAGGAAAAATGCACTACGACTATTTCTCCAGAGATCCCACTTCTGTCTGTTGCTGAAGTATATAAATATCTCTCCAACCTCAAGCAAACAAACTCCTCTGGCTTAGATGGAATCAGTAATCGAATTCTTCGATGTGCTGCACCAGTCATTAGTGACTCCCTAACATTCATATATAATCAGTGCCTTTCTAAGAACTACTTTCCATCAGCATTTAAAATTGCTAAAGTGTATCCTCTACTCAAACCTGGCTCAGCTGACAACAGTTCTCTTGGCAGTTATAGACCCATTTCTCTACTGTCCTCGCTATCCGAACCATTGGAGAAACACATACATAAAATAACGTTTCAGCATTTAAATAACAACAATCTGATAGTTGATAGCCAATCAGGGTTCAGGCCTATGCACTCTTGCCATACTGCGATGACAAAAATGACAGACAACTGGCACTTTAACATCAACAAAGGCAAAATTTGCGGTGCAGTTTTTGTAGACTTTAAGAAAGCCTTGGATATGGTTGATCATGATATTCTAATTAATAAATTAAAAATATTAAAAACTAACGATAATTTAGTCGAAATAATGCGGTCATTTTTATCTGATAGACAGCAAGTAGTATCCTTCAACAACCGCCTGTTAGAATCCACTCATTTAAATATAGGCGTGCCACAGGGGTCGATTCTAGGTCCACTACTATTTTCCACGTATATTAACGACCTTCCATTACATCTTAGTATAACATGCGATTTATTTGCTGATGACTGTACAATATATACTAGTAATGAGAATCGTAATGAGTCAGAAAGATCTTTACAGAAAGAAGTACACAATCTTTGTAAATGGAGCAACAGCAATCGCATGCAAATTAACATAAATAAAACGAAGTCTATGCTTATAACAACCAGACAAAAGTTGCAAACATTAGTACTGCACAAGCCGACACTCGAGCTCTACATTGATAAATTACCTATTGCTAATGTAACGGAACACAAAACTTTAGGCCTTACAATTGACAACCATTTAACCTGGAATTCTCATGTTTCTGTGATAACTAAGAAAATAGCACAAAAAGTTTATCAGCTTGCAAAAATTCAGCACTTTCTAGACGAAGATGCAAGAAAAGTATTTTACGCGTCTTATATCCAAACACATGTCGACTATTGTTCCACAGTTTGGGATGGTTGCGCCCAATCCAATGTTAAAAGACTAAGTTCTCTTCAAAATCGTGCTTTACGCCTGGTTTCAGATAATAAACATATCGTAAAAAATAATCTCTATAAACATCAAAGACTTGCCATTTAGCAAACGTTTAATTTTCAACAAGGCCAAATTTATTCATAAAATTTTATCTCAAAATACTCCAAACTACCTTTTCCGATTAATTAAACCAAATCCTATAAATAGCAAGCGACTAAATTTATTACATTTACCTAAACCTAGAATAGATTTATATAAAACAAGTTTAGCGTACTCCGCTGCTCATTTGTGGAACCAACTTCCACTAGACCTGAAAAATTCTAAAAGTCCCTTTTCATTCAACCGTAAACTTTTTCAATTCATACTTACAAGCGATTACATGCCACCTTGAATGTAATGTAACCCATATTGCATTTTCAATTTATTATTAAACAAGGTGTGTATGATATGTATGTTTGCGCGCGCGCGTGTGCTTGATATGTATGTATGTGTAGGCGTGTTTGTATATATATGACTCTGAGTATGTTGTTTGTCTGCTTGTGTATCTGTGTGTGTGTCTGCGAATGTATGCGTCTGTGTCCTTGTGTATGTGCGAATGTGTGTGTGTGTTCGCGCGTATGTCCACGTGTATGTTTCAGTGTGAACTGGTTTCTTTTTCTGCATATTTGATGTGACTGTGTGTATATCTTCGTTTGTGTCTGTGTGTGTCCCCGTATGTGTTTGTCTTCATGTTTGCCTGTGTATGTTATGTGTTTTGTCTGCGGGTGTGTCTATGAGGCTGTATGTGTGTATCTCTGTGTGTGGGTGTCTGTATGTCTGTCTGCGTGACTGTATGTGTCAGCATGTGTCTGTCTGTCTGTGCATGTCTATGTGTGTTTCTCTGTGTGTGTTGTGTGTGCCCTTTTGTTGTCTGTATGTGTCTGCATGTCAGAGTATATGTATGTGCGTGCTGAATATGTGTGTCTGCGTGTGTATTTCTGTGTGTTTGTATGTATATGCATTTCTGCGTGTTTGTCTCTGTGGGTGTCAGTATGTGTTTGTCTGCCTGTTTGTCTGTATTTGTGTGTGTGTTTAGCTGCTTGTGTGTCTGCATGTTTGTCTGCGTATGTGTGGTGTGTGTGTCAGTGTGTGAGCACGAATGTAAATATGTGTGCTGTGTGTTTCAATGTGTGTGTTTATATGTAAGTGTCTGTGTGCGTGTCTGTATTTTTGTCTGAGTGTGTGTGTCTCTGTGGGAGTGTCCGTGTGTGCATGTGTGTGTCTCCATGCATGACTGGATTTATGACTGTATGTGTGTATGCCTGTATGTTTGTGTGTACGTATGCCTGTGTGTATGTGTGTATGCATGTTTGTTTATATGTATCTGTGTATGTATGTATGTATGTAATGTATGCATGCATATTTGTGTGTGTAAGTGAGTGGGTGAGCGTGTGTATGCGGGTGTATGTGTGCACGCGCGGGTTTTTGCATGCACTTTACAACTCATGCTTTTGTGTTCTTTTATAATATTCATAATATGCATAACATCATATGATCATAACATGCTTTATTAGTAAAATACAACTGCTGTGCGAAAGATGGTTGACTGGAAGGGCCGAATGTAAGACGGGCCTGCGTGCCCAATTTGTGACCCTTTGAAAATAAAGTTCTATCTATCTATCTATCTATCTATCTATCTATCTATCTATCTATCTATCTATCTATCTATCTATCTATCTATCTATCTATCTATCTATCTATCTATCTATCTATCTGTCTATCTATCTATCTATCTATCTATCTATCAATCTATCTATCTATCTATCTATCTATCTATCTATCTATCTATCTATCTATCTATCTATCTATCTATCTATCTATCTATCTATCTATCTATCTATCTATCTATCTATCTATCTATCTATCTATCTATCTATCTATCTATCTATCTATCTATCTATCTATCTATCTATCTATCTGTCTGTCTGTCTGTCTGTCTGTCTGTCTGTCTGTCTGTCTGTCTGTCTGTCTGTCTGTCTGTCTGTCGATATTTGTTTGCAAGCACAGGCACCACTTTTATTCCATGCGGATGGACTAAGGTCATCCCCACAACCCTACCCCGGTTACTCCCTATAGGCCAACCCCTCCCTCCTTAGACACTCAGTGTACGCTGTTGGCGTCCAACCTGTCCCTTTTTTTTGCCCCTACCTGCGCGTTGGAGGTATATAGGCTGACCGTCGTTTCATTGAACGAAGTTTTTTCGCCAGGGACACTAGATGAGTATCGTTTATTCTATACATTAGAGTCCAATGTAGTCACTTCATAGTTAGAGCCTATTTGTGTATGTGTACTGTGTTGTCCTTTATGTGCTGATGAAGGCTAATCGCCGCAACGTCCTTTGTTTGTTTATTGTGATCGATTTTGTAAAGCTAACACAAATTAATTGTTGTTTCTTACCAACTTTTTCTCTTCCCTATAATTTTCTACTCCTTATAAAAACTAATTCTAACTCAAGCCTGAGTCCGAAGAATATCAGAGCAGTGCACTAACTCAGTAGCACCGGCGAGGATCCTATATAATCATGTTTAATTATGTGATCCGTCTGTCGGGAGTGTTTAATGTGGTGATCTGACCGTCGGGCAATGTTTAATCAGGTGATCCGACTGTCTTGCGGTGTTTATTATGTGATCCGACTGTCAGGCAGTGTTAAACCCTTTCGCTGCTTTAGACGTATTTTGCCGTACGTTGCTTATTTTTCCTCGTTTCTTACAGATTTCTTCGGACTACTTTCTAGGGGCCAAAGGACAACACACATCTTCGCGGCGAGAGGATGACGAGCTCCTTGTGGTCCGGGTTTACGCCCGGAGGTGGAAAAAAGTCACTTTTCTCCCAGATTTACGGTACCTATCATGGAATCAATGCCAAAGGGTTGCGATCTCCATAGTACCGATCCTAAGGGTTAACAACTCATAGTTTTTGGTGAAGCGGCGTTACTTCGTCAGAAAAGGAAACATTTTCTGTCACTATCCCCAGCGAAGCAGAGCAATTAAGTCTAGTTTCTAATGATTACTGTCTGTTTCTTGGCGTCGCCATCGTGCATCTGACTTCTCAACACAGGGGCCATCCGCACACCTGTCTAAGGTGAGTATGTTTAGGTGTACACAATCGAGACTGACCTTTCTGACCATTTCGTGACATAATAGGTAAGAGGGAACTAATGGTCAAACAGTCTGGCGGGGTTTTAATGGTCAAACAGTCTGGCGGGGTACTAATGGTCAAACAGTCTGGCGGGGTACTAATGGTCAAACAGTCTGGCGGGGTACTAATGGTCAAACTGTCTGGCTGTGTACTAGTGGTCAAACTGTCTGGCTGTGTACTAGTGGTCACACAGTCTGGCGGGGTACTAATGGTCAAACTGTCTGGCTGTGTACTAGTGGTCAAACTGTCTAGCTGTGTACTAGTGGTCAAACAGTCTGGCGGGGTACTAATGGTCAAACAGTCTGGCGGGGTACTAGTGGTCAAACAGTCTGGCGGGGTACTAATGGTCAAACAGTCTGGCTGTTTACTAGTGGTCAAACGGTCTGCTGTGTACTAGTGGTCAAACCGTCTGGCGGGGTACTAGTGGTCAAACTGTCTGGCGGGGTACTAATGGTCAAACAGTCTGGCTGTTTACTAGTGGTCAAACAGTCTGGCTGTTTACTAGTGGTCAAACGGTCTGGCTGTTTACTAGTGGTCAAACAATCTGGCTGTGTACTAGTGGTCAAACAATCTGGCGGGGTACTAGTGGTCAAACAGTCTGGCTGTTTACTAGTGGTCAAACGGTCTGGCTGTTTACTAGTGGTCAAACGGTCTGGCTGGGTACTAGTGGTCAAACAGTCTGGCGGGGTACTAGTGGTCAAACAGTCTGGCTGGGTACTAGTGGTCAAACTGTCTGGCTGGGTACTAGTGGTAAAACTGTCTGGCTGTGTACTAGTGGTCAAACAGTCTGGCGGGGTACTAGTGGTCAAATTGTCTGGCTGTGTACTAGTGGTCAAATTGTCAGGCTGGGTACTATTGGTCAAGCTATCTGGCTGGGTAATAGTGGTCAAACTGTCTGGCTGTGTACTATTGGTCAAACTTTCTGGCTGGTTACTAGTGGTAAAACTGTCTGGTTGGGTACTAGTGGTCAAACTGTCTGGCGGGGTACTATTGGTCAAGCTGTCTGGCTGGGTACTAGTGGTCAAACTGTCTGGCTGTGTACTATTGGTCAACTTTCTGGCTGGGTACTAATGGTCAAACTGTCAGGCTGGGTACTAGTGGTCAAACTGTCTGGCGGGGTACTATTTGTAAAACTGTCTGGCTTGCTACTATAGGTCAAAATGTCTGGCTGGGTACTAGTGGTCAAACAGTCTGGCTGGGTACTAGTGGTAAAATAGTTCAATCTGTCTGCCTGACTACTATTGGTCAAACTGTCTGGCTCAGTACGATTGGTCAAACTGTCTGGCTAAGAACTATTGGTCAAACTGTCTGGCTGTGTACTATTGGTCAAACTGTCTGGCTGTGTACCATTGGTCAAACTGTCTGGCTGTGTACTATTGGTCAAACTGTCTAGCTGAGTACTATTGGTCAAACTATCTAGCTGTTACTATTGGTCAAACTGTGTGCCTGTTAATATTGGTCAAACTATCTGGCTGTTACTATTGGTCAAACTGTATGCCTGTTAATATTGGTCAAACTATCTGGCTGTGTACTGTTGGTCAAACTGTCTGGCTGTGTACTATTGGTCAAACTGTCTGGCTGTGTACTATTGGTCAAACTATCTAGCTGTTACTATTGGTCAAACTGTATGCCTGTTAATATTGGTTAAACTATCTGGCTGTTACTATTGGTCAAACTGTCTGCCTGTTACTACTGATCGAACTATCTGGCTGAGTACTGCTGTTCAAACTGTCTGGCTGAGTACTGCTGTTCAAACTGTCTGGCTGAGTACTGCTGTTCAAACTGTCTGGCTGAGTACTGCAGTTCAAACTGTCGGCTAAGAGATGAGAGACAATGTGCCACATGTGAGAGGGGAGAGACAGTGTGCCACATGTGAGAGGGGAGAGACAGTGTGCCACATGTGAGAGTGGAGAGACAGTGTGCAACATGTGAGAGGGGAGAGACAGTGTGCCACATGTGAGAGTGGAGAGACAATGTGCCACATGAGAGATTGGAAAGAGACAATGTGTCACTTGAGAGAGAAGAGAGACAGTGTGTCACATGTGAGAGAGGAGAGATATTGTGCTACCTGTGAAAGTGGAGAGACAGGGTGCTACATGTGAGAGAGGAGAGACAATGTGCCACAGGTGAGAGAGGAGAGACAGTGTGCTTCATGTGAGAGAGGAGAGAAAGTGTGCTACTTGTGAGAGAGGAGAGACAGTGTGCCACATGTGAGAGATGAGAGACAGTGTGCTACATGTGAGAGATGAGAGACAGTGTGGCATAGGTGAGAGATGAGAGACAGTGTGCCGCATGTAAGGGAAGAGACAATGTGCCACCGATGAGGGAGGCAAGATCATGTTCCACAGTTGAAAAAACGGCGTAGGATATACAGAAAAACGATGACTTACTGATCTAAGCAACAATTTTAATCTGTGAATATTGAACCCAATATCAAGTCTAGCACCAGTGACCTTGTGACCTCTGAAAAGTGTACAAAACGAAGGGTCAATGAACACTCACAGTCAATGTGATTTTCTATTAAACTCCAATAACTTTGTGAATTATTAATTATGGACTTGTTTTTTATTTTTATTTTTTATTAAACAAAAACAAAACAACAACAATAACAACAACAACAAAAATGAGCCCCAGAGAAGGCGTTCAATTCTGCATTATTAAACTGCACGCGCTGCCCGAAGAAGAAAATCCTTCTCATGTCCCAGTGCCGCTCCACTACGTCGCAGGCGGACTTTTACTATCTGTCGTCCGCCGCTTAGAGCCACGCCAAACGTGGGGGTTAGAGTGGACGTGTGGCTGTGTCAGAGCCAACGGTCAGTCAGTACAGGTCCAGTGAGTCGCTCATCTCACGTTGTTGCCCTGTCTTCACATCGTTGGAGCCGCCAATTATCAAGATGACCTGGATATTGCTCAGTCTAGGTGAGGCGTTTTCCCCTTCTTAAATGTTTCGTCATCGTCGCTGCATCTACAGACACACCTTGTCCCACTGTACATAGTGTCTCTTTGTAAACATGATCAACATCCAGCTCATTCTGCGTTCCCTCCTACATCATCTTGCCAACAAAATTATCATCAATTGAAGTTTGTTTGTTTGTTTGTTTTAGTATCCAGAAGCCATGAGTTGTTAACCCTTAGGCTCGGTATTATGGATATCGCAGCCTTTTGGCCTTGATTCGATTGTAAATACCGTAAATCTGGGAGAAATGTGGCTTTTCTGCCCCCCCCCCCCAAACCACCTCCCCCACCACCTCCCCCCCCCCTCTTCCCGGGAGTGAACTCGGACCACAAGGAGTTTGTCACCAGCTCACCGCGCAATCCGGTTTAGCCAACTACGCTAGAGAGACGGGCCATCAGTAGAAGCAGTATGATAATAACTGAGAGTCGTCCCTTATGTTACAAATCTATATAGATCAGTAACAATGTGATTTAAATTGTTGAAATTGTGCATGCAACATCTTAATAGTCATCTCATTTCACTAAAATAGTTATAATGTAAACAAGAACCTAGTTTTTGTTTGTGGGAGGGGAAAATGGGCTAATTTGTGGTTTACAGGGGAGGGGAAAATGGGCTAATTTGTGGTTTACAGGGGGAAAGCACAAAATTAAAGCATACACTTAACATGTTGACAGTAAATGGATTCACTTAGAACTTCATAAAACCTCAAACTGTCCCATTTAGAAGTTAGCGATTTGTGTTCATTACCGTTTTTTAGGGGGGGGGGGGCGGGAAGGGATAGTGGGTGGGGGAAGGGTGGGGGTAGAGAGGGGGGGGGGGGTTGACAAATTATTAGTCAAGCAAAAATGTAAGAAATCAGCAGCACCTGTGTAGCTGTCAATGAGGAAATCGTCAGTAAAATGGAAAATCCCAGTCCATGAGCAGAAATTCATGTTTAGCCGCACAGGAGTTTTCGAGACAGTTTTTGAAGTTTGAGGGCACACGTTTTTGAACAGACTGTACAACGCTCTATTTTCTGAACAGAAAGGAAGATTAAATATTTGCCTCACACCTTCAGTACTAGCTATCAGGTAAATAGATGCACACACAAGATGGAGTCAATGATAGACAGTAAGGTGCACACACAAGATGGAGTCAATGATAGACAGTAAGGTGTACACACAAGATGTAGTCAATGATAGACAGTAATGTGCACACACAAGATGGAGTCAATGATAGACAGTAAGGTGCACACACAAGATGGAGTCAATGATAGACAGTAAGGTGCACACACAAGATGTAGTCAATGATAGACAGTAATGTGCACACACAAGATGGAGTCAATGATAGACAGTAAGTCGCACACACAAGATGGAGTCAATGATAGACAGTAAGGTGAACACACACGATGGAGTCAATGATGGACAGTAAGGTGCATACACAAGAAGGAGTCAATGATAGACAGAACCAGAAGCAGAAAAAAAAATGTGGACTGAAAAACAATATCTCTCGGCTGCTACCATAACTGGCCTCTGTGTACAGTCAGTAAAATTTGCTTTCTTGTGATGGACAGTAAGGTGCACACACAAGATGAAGTCAATGATAGACAGTAAGGTGCACACACAAGATGGAGTCAATGATAGACAGTAAGGTGCACACACAAGATGGAGTCAATGATAGACAGTAAGGTGCACACACACGATGGAGTCAATGATAGACAGTAAGGTGCATACACAAGAAGGAGTCAATGATAGACAGAACCAGAAGCAGAAAAAAAAAATGTGGACTCCGAAAAACAATATCTCTCGGCTGCCATAACCGGCCTCTGTGTACAGTCAGTAAAATTTGCTTTCTTGTGTGTGTGTTTGTGTGTGTGCGTATGTGTGTTTGTATGTGTGTGTGTGTGTGTCGGTGTGTGTGTGTGTGTGCGTGTGTGTGTGTGTGGGTATGGGTGTGTGTGTATGTGTGTGTGTGTAGGTGTATGTTTGCCAGCTGGCACTGTTCTAACATGATCAATGGCCAATTGCTATTTGATGTTCTACATTTGAATTGTAGAGTTGGCGTTGATTCATTGATCATCGTTTGATCACGGACATCGTTTGCTCATGAACGTTCACATTTTACTCTCGATCTGCCGTGCCACAGCGCCCACTGTTTTCATACCGGCCGTAATCTGCAGCTAGTTAGCCGTTAGCTTGTCCTTGCCTGGTCAGTGTTTAAACAGGCCACTTTCATGTTGTTATGTCAGCAAGCAGATCCGGCACACTGACACAGATGACAGACACAAGTCTGACCTGTTGCGGCTTGCCAACCGTCATTACGCCTGCCTAAGTTAAATAACAAACATTCAACCTGCACACAAAATTGGCTGATAGATCACATCACATCAGTCTGTCTGGTTGTCTATCTGTCTGCTTGTCTGTCTGCATTTGTATGGATGTATGTAAGTGTGTATGTATATATGTATGTGTGTATGTATATATGTATGTGTGTGTGTATGTATGTATGTATGTATGTATGTATGTATGTATGTATGTATGTATGTATGTATGTATGTATGTATGTATGTATGTATGTATGTATGTATGTATGTATGTATGTATGTATGTATGTATGTATGTATGTATGTATTTTGTATGTATGTATGTATGTATGTATGTAGGTAGGTAGGTAGGTAGGTAGGTCTGTCTATCTGTCTGTCTGTCTGTCTGTCTGTCTGTCTGTCTGTCTGTCTGTCTGTCTGTCTGTCTGTCTGTCTGTCTGTCTGTCTGTCTGTCTGTCTGTCTGTCTGTCTGTCTGTCTGTCTGTCTGTCTGTCGGT